>JAOTRH010206571.1:0-11049 GCA_034768845.1 Heliamphora exappendiculata | reverse complement strand
GACCCTAACCTCTTTCTTTTTAGGAATAAGTTAAGTATTGACGGAGTTTGAGTTAACCGTTGACCTTGGTGTGATGGATTTTATTTCTTCATTGTAGAATAACAAGTGTATAAGAGTTTCATGCTTTTCATGTTTGGCAGAGGCATGTTTGACTTGGTTTAAGGCTTAAAAACCCGTTTCAGTGTAAAAAAAAAACACATTATCTGTAGTTCGGTCGACTGAAGGGCTTGGCCCAGTCGACTGAATCAAAAAAATTGGGTTCGATCGACTGAATAGAGGGTTTTTGGCGTTTTCTATAAAGATCGGCATGGAGATGTTTTGGGATATTTTTGATTTTTCAGATCTGGTTTCTCTCTCCCATTTCTCTGTCTTCTCTCTAGATTTTGAGGGCTCAGAGCTCGATTTTTAGTGATGTGACTATGGATCCTCGATGTTGGTTCCAGGGGCTTCGTATATATCCGTACAGATTTTTGTTTTGTCGAGGTTCGATTTTTGAGGCTTCGCATTTTGACTCGCCGAGGTAGAATTTTAGATCCTACTGCTGTATTAGGGTGTTGTATGTAATTGTATGCTTTTTCATTGGTAAAAAATGCATGAAATATCATATTTATGTTTAAACCTTAGTTTTTTGGGTAAAAAGCATGTTTTTCACTTTTATTGGTTTATTACATCATATGACGTGTGGTTTTATGGTTTTCAAATGGTGTTCTTAAAAACGGTGAGAAATGATGATTTTTGAAAGAAATCTCGAGAAATTATGTTTTGGAGGTTCGGAGCTCGCATTTGGGGTTGACTCTCAAGTTTTGAAACGTTTTGTTAAAAACGAAAAAAATATATTTTTGAAAATATTTTGTTGATCTCCATATTGATGGATGAATCTGTACATACATGTATAATGTATACTTGTGAAATATTTTCGTAGTTGATTTACGGTTCAATTTTTAGAAGATTATCTAGATGTTTCAGGATGACGTGTATTTGGCACGAGTTGCCCTATGTGTAACTTCAGAAACGAGTGCAGCATAGGTGCTCTGTACCTTCGGATTAGTCCCCATAAATTGAGTTGGTTGGGTGTTTTGTACTCTCGGATGGTCACCCGTAAATTAATAGGTCAATTATGGTGCTCCGTATAGAACTTGCCATTATCTAGCGAGTCTTGAATGGCTAGGGTCTAGGGTAATGGACAAGAGTCTATAGTTGCTACCTTTGTTTGTGTGACAAAGTTGGTACGTAGGATCATATTCTTCTTCTTTTCCATGATGGTACATTCCGTGAGGGAACAATATTTTGATTACTGTTTTTCTTCAACTGTAAAATGTGATTTTGCGTTGTTCAAATGCTTGGTTGTGAAGAAAAAACTATTTTGGGAGTCTGATGAAAAAACTTAGGATTTTATGATGTAAAACCTTTTGGCTCTGTAGTTGAGTTAACTCCCACTATATGATATGCACGGTTTTGAGGACGAAAATGTGGGATTTTATGGGGTTTTATGAAATAAAACCGTTTTGAGGGTCGTGTTAGCCTGATGGAAAATCTTTTTAGCTCATGTGGTTGAGCTTGTATGCTTATGATTGCATAACCTACTTTACAGTTTTATCGTCTGTTTCTATTGGATTTCGGCACACGGTGTGAGATTTTGCTGTAAAATATTTTTAGGTAAGCGTGGTTCTGTAGGTTGACCCGGTGGTGCCCAGAAGTAGCTGATGACAAGACGTCTATTTTGTCTTGATAGGTAACTTATACCCATTGTATAGGTTTCATGTTTATTTGTAACATGTTGTAAATCGTATACTATGATTATGGATGTATGCATGTTTGAATGATTTCGAGAGAACCTTTGATTGGTTGTTATTTTTCGTAGTTTCATACTACGTTTTTCGTTGTTGGGATCAACGATTTACAAACGAATTTTTGAAATGGTTTTTGCTTCACATAAACCTTTGTGCTTCGAGATAGATTTTGGAACTACCTAAGTTTCTTTTAAAACGAAAAGATTTTCTTATTCAAAACACATATTTTGTTTTTAAAGGCTTAGCTTGTGAGGCTGGAACTGTAGTCTTTTGGCTACTCTTTTGAATCAATAAACCCTCGGTAGTATGTTTTTACAAAGGTTTTGGCCTCGTTTGGTCTTCTGGTCTTAAATCCCATTTGTTTGGGCGGTTTGGTAGTTGTTCTGTGGCTTTTCACGTAACCTGGAGTCTAGGGCATGACAAGCACTATTCATAATAATCATGGGGTGTAAATTAATTTATATAGTCAGTATAAAATTAATTATCTCAAATGTCCCGTTCAATACACACAAAGTGTACTTACATAGAGAGTCGAAACAATATAGGACGCTATTATCTATTTACCATAACCAAGACAAATTTACTAAAATTTCGTGCCACAGTCGTACCGATGGTATGTCCATTTTAATCTAAACCGTGAACATAAAACTTATATTCTGCAAGAATATAAATTATGATCTTCTGTGTGTAAGTCGTACTCTACGTACTAGATTAAATACTATACAGAATATTGGATATCTATGCATAACAAAAAAATAATATGCATATATTGCTCATAAAAATTTTCATAAAATAAAAAATTAATTTTATTAAAATAAAATTTGATACTAAAAATATAGTTTTCAGTATACTAATCCTAACAATCTTCTACTTATACTCAAAATCATGCTGTCGTACATCTGACTCCTAAACCCTCTACATGACTATCAAAAGTCTTAACCGGTAAACTCTTTGTAAAAGGATCCGCAAGATTATCTGTTGATGCAATCTTGGTCACAACAATATTACCTCTCTGTACAATTTCTCGTATCAGGTGATACTTACGCTCAACGTGCTTACCTTTTTTATGGACCCTTGGCTTATTCGAGTTTGCAATCGCTCCATTACTGTCACAGTAAAATGTAATAGCCGACTGAACTAAAGGTATCGCCTCTAGATCCAATAGAAAGTTTCTAAGCCAAACGGCCTCCTTGGCTGCTTCAGAAGCTGCCACATACTCGGCCTCCATGGTGAAATCAGCAATGCAGGACTGCTTGATACTCCTCCAACTTATAGCTCCATCTCTTAAGGTAAACACATATCCTAAAGTAGACTTACGAAAATCCCTGTCAGACTAAAAATCTGAGTCTGTGTACCCCAAAGGTACTAGACTATTTGCTTGGTAAATCAATATATAATCCTAAATCCTTTACAGGTACTTGATTATATTCTTTACTGTAGTCCAATGCTCTTACCCTGGGTTAGACTGATATCTTCTAACTATGCCAACGACAAAGTAAATGTCGGGTCTAGTGCAAAGTATAGCATACATGAGGTTTCCTACTGCCGAAACATAAAGAACCACCTTCATCTTCTCTATCACATCAGGTATCTTAGGACACTGATTCTTAGATATAGTGATTCCATGCCTGAAAGGAAGAAATCCTTTATTAGAATCCTGCATGCTAAAACGAGCAAGGATATCATCGACATACTTTGCTTGTGATAAGCCCAACATCCTTTGTTTCTGATCTCGTATAAGCTTGATCCTAAAGATGTGACTAGCTTCTCCCAAGTCTTTCATATCGAACTGTCCAGATAACCATATTTTAACCGTAGAGAATGCCCCAACATCATTTTCGATGAGCAAGTTATCGTCTACATAAAGTACTAGGAAGATCACTACGCTTCCGTTACGCTTCTTGTACATAGGACTCATCCAGACTTTGATCAAAACCATAATACTTTATAGCTTGATCAAACCGAGTGTTCCAAGACCTTGATGCCTGTTTATGTCCGTAAATGGATCTCTTAAGCTTGCACAACTTGTGCTCCTTGCCCTTTGCAATGAATTTTTCTAGTTATGTCATATAGATACACTCATCAAGACTTCCATTAAGAAAAGTTATCTTGACGTCCATTTGCTAGATTTCGTAATTGAAATGCGCAACAATGGATAAGAGAATCCGGCTAGACTTAAGCATGGCTACCGGCGAAAAGATTTTCTCATAGTCGATCCCTTATTTCTAAGTGAACCCCTTTAGTAGCAAGCCTAGCTTTGAAGGTTTCAACCTTCCCATCTACTCCTCTCTTCCTCTTGTAGATCCACTTGCATCCAATGGATTTTATCCCTTTGAGTGGTTCTACAAGTTTCTAGACTTGATTAGAATACATAGATACCATCTCTGAATTTATAACCCTTTGTCAAAGATCTACATCTTTGACTTTTAGTCCTTCATTATAGTTACAGGGCTCGGTATCCAGTTCTGCTGGAATCTTGTTAAACGAATCTCCTAAGAACATATACCGATCAGGTTGATGAACAACCCTCTCACTACGACGAGGCACTACCTGTGTCTTTGTACTAGTAGTAACAGGCTGTGCAGAATCTGAACCCTGTACATCAGCACCCTGTTCTTGATTTGCACCTGTCTTGATAATCCTTCCACTATGACGAGGTAATAGAATATTAGTGACTGGTAGTTCCTCTTCCGTTTTACTGGTATTTTCTTTCAGTTCTTCCAAAATAATTTTGCTATTGGGCTTGTGATCCATAATATAATCCTCTTCCAAGAATCGGACATTAGTGCTAACAATGACATTCTGATTCTTATGATTATAAAATAGGCCAACCTTCGTTCCCTTAGGATATCCCATAAAGAAACAAACTTCCGTCCTCTATTCCAACTTACTCGCGTTTTCTTTCAGCATATGTACTGGACACCTCCAAATACGAATGTGTTTTAGATTAGGCTTACACACAGTTTACAATTTTGTGGAATTAGAAGGTACTGACTTAGAAAATACCAAGTTTAGAATGTAAGCTGCTGTTTCTAAATAGAGTCTCCAAAAAGAATTTGATAAACCTGAATAACTCATCATTGACCTTACCATCTCCATAAGAGTCCTATTCCTTCTTTCTGCTACACCATTCTGCTATGGAGTGTTTGGTGTAGTCAACTGGGATGTAATCTCCTATGATGACAAGTAGTTCTTAAACTCTCCAAAGAGGTATTCCCCATCACGGTCGGATCGTAGTCATTTGATACTTTTATCCTGACGTTTCTCTGCCTCCGCCTTGAATTCTTTGAATTTCTCAAAACATTCAGACTTACGGTGCATCAGGTAAATATATCTATATCTTGAGTAGTCATCAATAAAACTGATGAAGTACTCAAAGCCACATCTAGTTCAGATTGTCATAGGACCACACATATCAGAATGAACCAGCTCTAACGGTTCATTAGCTCTCCAGCCTTTGTCCGAAAAAGGGTCTCTTGGTCATCTTACCCTCTAAGCAAGATTCACAAACTAGAAGTGCTTCCACTTTTAATGAACTTAAAAGTCTATCTGCTATCAGTCTGTTTACCCTTTTTAGATTAATATAATCTAAGTGTAAGTATTAAAGAAATATTTGGTTCATTAAAAAAGAAAATTTTTCCTTATATGGTAATATAGATGTATTATTCATTTCAGTTAGTTGTAGTGTAGGAGAGATAAGAGATACAACATATAAATTATCCACCAATATACCAAAATAAATAAAATATTTACTTTTCTTCACAACGACAGAGATAAACAGAATATTTGTCGTTTATTAAACTCGAGACTGAAATTAAATTTTTTCTAATCGAATATACATAAAGGCAATCTTTTAGAAGTATCTTATCTCTACTAAAAATGAGAGTGACATTTCCTACTACAACTACTGTTAGCTTTGTATTATTACCCATATGCAGGTAAATTTCCCCATCACTAAGTTGTTGGTTTTCTAGAACCTCTGCAATGAATTGCAGACATGATTAGTGTCTCTCGTATCTACACACCATGTACTGGTAGATAATACTGCTAAACATATTTTCACAACCAGTGAACAGAAATTACCTTATTTGTTCTGCCTTTTGAGAAATACTAGACATAGCTTTTTCTAGTGCCTGGTCTGATTACAGTGAAAACATCTGCCTTTTGACTTTTTCACTTTAGTCCGTGACCCACTAACTACCCTGGAAATCGTGTCTCCATGTTTCTGAACATTTTTCTTCTTCATGCCTTTCGGTCCAGAGGAATAATATTTTTCAGAAATAAACACATTTTCTGGTATTGAAGGAATACCATTTGTAGTTAAAGCTATATTCAAGTTATATTTCTAGTCAACAAAATTCAGTCCCATTAGTTTGTTTTCTTTGAGTATTAAAGCGAGTGGGTTGAAAGCCATTTTAATCATGAGAATTACATAATTAAAAGAAATCGTTAATTATGACGAGAAAAATTTTATATTTATTTTAATTTGGTTTCCTCTACCATTTTAAAATTAATTACCAGCAGACTGGTAACCTGAGAATAGCATGCCATGATGGAAGAACGTCTACTATTCTTCATAAGTTCATACATGCAAATTCTTTTTAATTTTACTATCTAGGCTACTGACCATGCAAAGTAAAATTAAATAACTGATATAGTTTCGGTCCAGTATATAATAGTAGTGACTCAGATGGATAGAATACTATTATATACAGTTAAGTGTTAACTATCACCTAATCCTAAATTAATCGCTTTGCAATGAACCATTCAGATGGAAAAGTGATCCACACAAACAATTATGCAGAATTATCCCTAATGGAGGTTTGAATTGGCGATACCACAATTAATCTGTCCGATGGGGAGGAAGGCCTTACTGCCAACACTCAAGATTTAATTGCATCGCCTACAAACTGATAATGGAGATCGCAAAATTTATCTGTGAATAAATTTCATCTCTCACTTAGATTTTTAAATTATTTTTTAGAGTTATAGAAATTCGTTTAATTAAAATAAATTTATTAATTTCAAAAATCATACGATATGAAGGAATCAAATATTTTTTTGTGTATACGATTCTAAAGATTCTGATTTACCAAACTATCTTTTCGTGTTTAAATACGTAACAAATAAAATTTAATAAATGCACAGTTTTTCTTTAGCTTTTCAGCTAAGGTATTGATTAAAGACATTTATTTATTTTATTTATCGTCCTATATTTTTTGAAAAATAATAATTTATTTCGACTAAATATTTTTTCATTTAATTAATTCAAAATTTAAAATTAATTTTTACGTTTTTTCAAGATATTTGATTTTGAAAAAAAATATCTTAAACGTGATATTTTATAAAAAATAAAATATCTAAAGTTTTTTCATTTAATTAAAATTAATTAATTAAAAAAACTTAATTTTATTTTTCATTACAAAATATTTTAATTAAAACAGAATATTCAAATTAATTAAATTAATAGGATAAATAAAATTAATAAATATCATCCACGTAGTTAATAAAAAAATTAAATACAAGATAAAAAAAATACTGATTTTATGATCAAATCGAAATTTTAAAGAGTTTCAGTCTTCTGTTTAAAAAGATAAGCTGCAATAATCCTTTTTTGAATGAATTTATTGTATCTAAATTACATCATGATTTCTTGATATTATCTGATAAATCAGATCAATCAAAACAGTTCAAACACCACAAAATAGCACAACCGCTGCCCCAATCTTGATGCAAATCCACTGTGTTAAAATCGTCGGCTGTTTGTTGTAGCGCCGCTTGGATTGGTGTATGGAAAACACTGCTGTTTTTTAAAAAACAAACACCGAAACAGTGCTTTTAGGAATTGCGCGACTGTTTGCTTTGGTCTCAAATAGTTTGCTTCGAAAACTGCGCCGTGTTTGGCGCTTAAAAAGCTTATAGTCGCTTGTTTTTTTATTGGAAACCACCACAGGATTTTTGGAAAAGCAGCGCCGCTATTTGTGCTTCAAAACACAGCGCCTGGCTGCTTCAAAACCGCTGCTGAGAAGAAACCGGCACTTGTTTAGCGTTGCTGCTTTGATTGCCGAACTGTTTGGGAATTGCTTCTTTTGCATGATTATAGTGTTTGGGAATTGATCAATGACTAGTTTTTCATCCAATAACGCTGCTGTGATTGGATCTGTTTGGAAAACACTGGCGCCGCTTGGAGTTTGCGCCGAAATTGTTTGGTTGTTGAGCGAACTGCTGTGTTTGAAACAGCAGCCTAAGTCCGCGTTTGGAAACAAAAAAATAGCTCCAACCAAACACGCCTGGGACGGCTTGCATTGTTTTGTTTCCGGCGCCTGTTCTTCATTCTTCTTTTATTTTTATTTATTTATTATTTTATGAATTAAAAAAAACTGAAGAATAACAATTTTTACATTGATCTAATGCCTCCGTAGAATTCACAATCAGTTAATTTATCATGGTAAATTCCCGTGAAAAAATAAGTACATTAAATCATCATTCACGCATTCAATCAAATATGAAAATAAATAATGATTATAAAATCAGGATTAGAACACCTGCAAAATAAAGTTAGCAATAGTTTTAAAACTATTCGTCCCCCGATAACCGTAAATAAAAAACAAAATGACTCTGATCCCAATTTACTGAAGGCAAAACTGCCAAGATCATTATTTTTACAAACGATTTTTGATAAAAATTAACTGGACAGGCAAATGCCGAAACAGACTCCAGATAAAACTTTTGATGTCAAATGGTCAAAATAAAACTCGTGCAATCAAAGTTAATTTAGAAGAATATCTTTTGTCAATCGATTCTTCAACTATGATTTGATTCCGAGTTGAAACTCTTGTCAGATTTGCTACTGTATTCTCTTACGCGATTCTCAAACGTAGTGTGGGTTACGGACTATCGAGAACTCGTACCGACAGAACCCAGATATCTTTCGTCTTAAAAGACAAAATATGACATATCAATCTAAACTGGTTCAGCCTACCTGTATATATATAGGACTACAACAGGGACTTATGGAGTAATTATGAGTAAAAACTTCTAGTGGCACAGTGATACGTACAAGCTGTTTCAGCAATTATAAAAAATTAGCAGCAATTTCTGCAATTTCCATAAAATACTGAATTACAGTTCACATTACTAAAGAATTATAATTGCACTCTGACATAAAATCTCTAGACCTTCTTGCATTTAGCTCCTGTTATTAAATACTTATCATTTCTCCCAACGTTAAGATTCTCGATACCCGCCAATTAAATTTAATTACTGACAATTTAATTTAATCGGCATCTTGATATTTACTTAAGCCATTCCGCTTAACTTATTTAACCACCGAATAATTAAATTCACCTACAGGGGTTGACCCGATCAAAAGTTATAAGCATCCTTAAGGGGTATCGTCAATTATGATATTTAGGAACATAGATTTCATCAATAATTAATATTTACTATATAAATAATACCACTATCCAACTCTTCGGGAATATAAACCTATATAAGATCGTACACTCTAATGAATCAAAACAACGAATATTAAATATATACAAATCAATAATTATTTCAAGATTAAGAGAATAAATACTATTCATAATAATCTTATGTGTGAATTAATTTATATAGTAAGTATAAAATTAATTACCCTAAATGTCCTATTTAATACATACAAAGTGTACTGGTACAGAGAGTTAGAATAATAGACGATGCTATTATCTGTCCCCGTAACTAAGATAAACCTACTAAAACTCTGTGTCACAATCGTACCGATGTATGTCCATTTTCATCTAAACGGTGAACATAAAACTTGTATTTCGCAATAACCTAAAATTTGATCTTCTATGTGTAAGCCGTACTCTACACACCAGGTTAAATAGTATACAAAATATTAGATATTCATGCATAACAAAGAAATGATATACATATATTGCTCACAAAAGATTCTCATAAAATAGAAAATTAATTTTATTAAAAAAAAATTAAATACTAAAAATATGATTTTCAGTAAACTAACCCTAGTCTTTGGCCAAAAATAGCATCTTGGTCATCTTACCCTCTAAGTAAGATTAACATATTGGAAGTGCCTCCACTTCTAATGAATTTAAAAGTTCATCTGCTACGAGTCTGTTTATCCTTTTTATATTAATATGACCCAAGCGTAAGTGCTAAATAAATGCTTAGTTCATTTAAAAAGAAAATTTTATCTTATATGGTAATATAGATGTATTATTTGTTTCAGTCAGTTGTAGTGTAGATGAGATTAGAGTAATAATATAAAGATCATCCACAAATGTACCAGAACAGATAACCAGTTTATTATCCTTAATAAATCAAATATTCGTTTTTAGCCAATCTAGAAACGAAAATTAAATTCTTTCTAATAGCAGGTACATAAAGACAATCTCTCAATATTAAAATTTGATATCTACCAAAACTGAGAGTGACATCTCCTACTGCAACTGTTGTTACCTTTT
This sequence comes from Heliamphora exappendiculata, assembly GCA_034768845.1. NCBI lineage: Eukaryota > Viridiplantae > Streptophyta > Magnoliopsida > Ericales > Sarraceniaceae > Heliamphora > Heliamphora exappendiculata. The sequence continues at coordinate 794 of JAOTRH010206571.1, read as the reverse complement.
ATTATTACCCATATGTAGGTAAATCTCCTCATCATTAAGATGTCGAGTTTTCTAGAACCCCTGCAATGAATTGCAGACATGATTAGTGGCTCTCGTATCTACACACTAGGTACCGGTAAATAACACCGCTAAATATATTTTCATAACCAGTGAATAGAAATTAACCTGTTTGTTCTGCCTCTTGATAAATACTGGACATAGCTTTTTTCAGTACCGGGTCTGGTTGTAGTGAAAACATCTGTCTTTTGAATTTTTCACACCAGTCTACAGCTCACTAACTACCCTGAAAATCACATCTCCCTATTTATAAAACTTTTTCTTCTTCATGCTTTTCGGCTCAGAAGAAAAAACTTTTTCAGAAATAAACATATTTTCTAGCATTGAAGGAATACCATTTGGAGTTAAAACTATATCTAAGTTATATTTTCAGTCAACAAAATTCAGTCCCGTTAGTTTGTTTTCTTTGAGTATTAAAGCGAGTGGGTTGAAAGCCATTTCAATCATGAGAATTACACAATTAAAAAAAATCGTTAATTATGATGAGTAAAATTTTAAATTTATTTTAATTTGGTTTTCTCTACCATTTTAAAATTAATTCGCCAGCAGCTTGGCAATTTGAGAATAGCATGCCTCGATGGGAGGACGTCAACTATTCTTCATGAAACCAGATAGGCCAATTCCTTTTAATTTCACTATCTAGGCTACTGACCATGCTAAGTAAAATTAAATAGCTGACATAGTTTCGGTCCAGTATATAATAGTAGTGACTCATATAGAGAGAATACTATTTTATA
>JAOTRH010206540.1:0-11050 GCA_034768845.1 Heliamphora exappendiculata | reverse complement strand
GAAATTAAGGAATTCATGGTTCATGATTTCGTCATGATTACAAAATCAGACACGAAATTTATAAAAACAATACCCAGATGAAAAGGAATTAGCTCATAAAACTGTCAAACAATCCCCATCTACTCAAGACCTCTTAAAACAAGACTTTTACATTATAGTCTAGCATCACCCAAATAGCCACTAGAGACTTTTGGAAACTAAGACTTGCATTTCCTCTTAAGCAACAAGACAAACCACAAATACAATGTAAACAAATAACATTTCATTAATGCTAAGTTGCTGGACCCAAATGCACGCAACCACAGCAGAAGACAACAAGCAGTAGATGAGAGCAAATCCAAACAGCAATCAGAAGTAACTAAATCCCCAAGGTAGTTTAGCAGGGAAAGCACAGCCCTCCCTTCTGAGAGAGAGAGAGTGAGAGAGAGAGTACAATGCGGTGCAGCATACCATTCGGGTAACAAAGGTCTTTAACTCAGTTGATGTCGGGTTTTATGTTACGAATTTTTGTTACCTTGTCAAGTGTCTGAGTATTAAGAACATATGATGGAGGAGCAACCAGTTTTATTTTCACTGGGCAATCTTTATTACCAACTGCTTCGGCTTTCCGCATAGCTTCCTGCAGGGTAAGATATAGAGGCAGTTGAAAACAGGTGTGCAATTGCAACTAACAATACCTTCCACAATACGATCATGACTCTTTAAAGAATGAATTGATCAAAGAAAAGATGATAAGGCAAACGATGAAAGCAATACCTTGATGTGAAGAACACCATCAAACTGGAAACATTTCATCTCAATATCAGCCCGAATTTTCAATGGTTGTGGAGTCATTCTTCTTCGAATGTTTTTTATTAAAGAATCTTTAACTTCCTCTGACATAGCAGGAACCACCTTAGTCACCTATAGAATGAGGAGATAGTAAGTAGCCTTCTTACCAATAAGAAGAGTCTGGCTCTACCGACCTAGAGCAATCAAAGATTACCTCCTGTCCATCAGGACCAATTTCTTTAACTTCACGTGTGAGGGAATTAAGGACTGAATCAGGATCATTAACAATTAACTTGAATGCCTGCACCGGGGTAAAGAAAATAATAAGCATAGGTCGCCTATCGCTAGCTACAGAAACAATAGCAACGCCAAAAGCAGGGGACAATCATACCTCAAATGCATGACCGTATTTTCGGTACAAAGGCCAGCCAACATGAATGTACAGATCCTGTCAAAATAATTTGCTTTCAAAAGAGGCCACAAGTGTTGGGGGAAAAGATCAACAATCAGTACAACACTACAGTCAGTATATATTATTATTGAGCATACATTGTTTCTATTTTATAGGTGGTCGAGCATACAATATTTACAAGGAATATGACCACAAGCAAGATATTATCTACAAGAGAGAAGATAATTAATACATGCGAAGATATTTGTATTTGAGTGAATAGAATATGACTAAATTTAAGAAAATACAAGGGCACAAAAAGTAGGAAGGGAACATAACAAATAAAGAGAATATTAAATTCACAAAAGCGTCTGAGGAGGTTTGCACAGTTCGATCATAGCTGTACACCACTGTTGTTGAGGAAGACAGTGGCGTGTGGCGGTCACGAGATTTTTGGGCGTGTTGGGTTGGGGGAGTGCAGAGGGAGAGGAGATAGCGTGGCAGCTCGGAAGAGGTTTAAACTAAAGCAGACACAGATTGGGTTGAGCTCGACCGTCTTCGTTTGGGTTGGTAAAGGGGCCGACAGGTCGGTAAAATGGGTTGAGACTTGAGAGACTAGAGGCCCATAAATGAAGCTGAGTTGAGGGGTGGGGTTTCTTTTGAGGCCACAAATGCACTTGAGGTTGCCCAACCCACCTTCTTGGCTTCACAATATGATAACGGTAAAAGAGTTTTGGTGCAAGGAAGCCCAATCATTCGAGAACAGGATCTGGGTCAGGTCTTGGAACTCATTTGTTTTGTTTTCCCTAGGAGCAATTTGGATGACCAATGAGCTTTTCGGTGATCTTTCAACAGGCTACTATGGTCCCCAATCAGTAGAGGGGTTTGTTCGCAACGTCCCCCTATTGGATATCTAGTTGATGTTAGCTGACTTCAACTGTAGGCTATGATCTTTTTCGTTTTCTTTGTCGATTGATGGTGTAAAGGATGTGGGTTGGCTAACGATGGCTTAGGAGAGCAATGAAATGGGTTGCAATAGTTCGACGTTGGCTGAGGGAGTGATTGGTGGTGTGACCTCCGGTGAGGGGTGCTCAAGCTCTGGGGAGGTCTCATGGCTGAGCATGCATTCTTTTTATTTTATACATGGTCGAAAATACAAATTTTACAAGGAATTTGACCACAAGTAATCCAATATTTTGAATAGATGAGCGGCAGATGCTTCGTTCCCTTTCATCTATTCTTGACCTTTAGATGGTTCACAAGGACCGCAAAACTAGATTTAATAATCCAATCAAAAGCTTCAACATCAATAAAATCAATGCATTCTGCCTTGATGAAATCTTCCGTTGATGGGTAATCAATAGGATTGTACAAGTGGAATGAGTCCTTATATTTAAAAGAATCTTCATTTGGCGAACCCTGGTTCAACATAGAGGTTGCTAGCTCTTCAATGGCCAGAGAAGAAATAGATGCATTTAGCTCAAACTTGTTTGGAGTAAAATCAAGCTTGTCTTGTTCCACAGTGGGACAAGGTTGCTGAGTAAACATTAAAGTAGGAAACCGTCGAGTTAACACCCCATCTTTTAGAATGGCAGACTTCAACAGGATAATTTTGTTATTATATATGAAACTAAAGGTGTTATCTTCCGTATTATAAGTGGGACCAAAGTCATCCATCACTCATCTGAATAGGAAGCAAACATCTTTGGGAGTAATGTATAGAAGGATCGATTGCGACTTCGAAGTGGAGCTTGATTCATCAGTGGGGGTAGTTGATTTCCTTGGACAATGTTTGGTCATGCTACTAGGCTGTGGTGGTGCCAATACTCTAAGTCTTTGGCAGTTTCCTCTCTAAAGGATTAGGTGAGTCCTATAGGGGTGTAGGTTATACAGCGGGATGGAGATTTCTTCATCTTCATATTTCCTTCGAAGAAAGAGGCACTGTGTATTCTAGATGTCGACGACGTCTGGGATTTTAGGGACACAACTGAGTTTATTTGGCGGATGTTTCAAATCAGGAATGAGGCCTGTGAAGTGTGGAGTTAAGGTGCTATCATTGTCAGCTCATTTGTGGGATGTCAATGTCTTCAGAGAATTTGGCGAGCTGTGTAAAGGCTTTCTAGGTATGGATGGCAATACTGCGATAAGGACCCATTTGAGATGAGCCCGTATCAAAGTGCAAGGGAAGGGAAAGCCATTCTAACGGTGATAAGGATGGGTGGGGTGATTATCATTTCATGTGTGGATTGTGGGTAGAAATGGGGTACACGATAGACTATAGGAGTCCATTGTTGCTCATTGTGGTAGCTGGTCCACCACCATGGTTGGCAAAGACGATGGCCCATGGAGGTCGCGAGACTTTAGGGCGTGTGGGGGTTAGTGGAGTGCAAAGGGAGAGGAAATGGTGTGGCAACTCGGGAGACATGAGTTTTGAATTAAAGAAGACACATTCGTCAGAGGTTAACAGGAATTGGGGTTCATGATGCATTTGCTTGAAAACTCCCTCTAGGAGATTGAGATTGGGCAGGTTGGCTAAAGTAGTCGTCAAATGGGCTGAGAGACTAGAGGTTTAAAATTGAAGCTAAGATGAGGACTGGGGCTTCTTCTGAGTCCACAAATGCGCTTGAGGTAGCACAACCCATCTGCTTGGGCCCTGAATAGGATACAAGCAAGAGGGTTTGAGTGAACAGAAGCCCACCATTCGGGAGCAAGATCTAGGTCAGGTCTTGGAACCTGCATGTTCTGTTTGCCCATCGTTTGGGTTGGGGGAAGATGTTTGCTTATCGACAGAGGCAACTTGATCGACCGAAGAGCTTTTCAACAAATTACAACAAACAGCTATGGTTATCACTCAGTAGAGGGGCTCTGTAATAGCATCCCCCTGTTGGATATCCATGTTGGTGTTAAAGTGACTTCAACTATACACTGTGATCTTTCTCCTTTTTCTTTATCAATCGATGGTGTGAGGGATGTGGGTCGACTTATGGTGGCTTAGCAAAGCAATGAGATGATGGATTGCAGTAGTTTGGCGTTGGCTGAGGGAGTGACTGGACCCGGTGAGGGGTGCTCAGGCTCTGGGAAGGGCTTGGGAAGCATGGTTGCAAGAGGGATCTAAATGTGCTTGAATCCTTGGGGAAGATGGACCCCAATAATGACTTGCGGGCTCTTCTAGCCCTTGGAGAGAATGCTCAACCAAGACTCGTTTTGACTTGGCATTGAAGAACATCAAAGAAGTGAGTATGTTTTTGGGCGTTTTTTTCGATGGCATGGAGGAAGAAGCCATTTTCTTGTGTGGCGCTCTTGAGGCAAATAAGGGTGAAGGGCGGGTTCGTAGGAGGGCTGGGCGGGCAAGTGACAAGTGTTAGTAGGAAAAAGTTGAATAAAGAGCAGATAAATCTTTAGTGTTTAGTGAATTACGTCAGTATGGGAGAGGGAGGGGGTTTTGCGAGTGGGAGTAGGCAAAAGAGGGGACCTTTGTTTATTTGTCCATGAGGATCAAGATTGTTTGTTGGCAAGTGAGGGGGTTGCACTGAGAATCAAATAGAGTAGGTACTAAATCCCTTTTGAGGAATTGAAAAGCATATGCTAAAAACTAAGATGAAGTCTTTGATAGACTTGGTGGTGCGAAGCATTTGGGGTAGCAGATTGGTGGATTATTGCTATTTGCCGACGGAGAAAATAGCGAGAGGCATTCTAGTTATGAGGGATAAAGGGTTGTGTTTAAAGACAATAAGGAAGGGGGTGCTTATCTATTTTGATAATGGTTTCATGTGGGCGTTCTCTGAAGTGTATGAGCCAAGAAATGATGGGGAAATGAGGAATTATGGGATGAGTTGGACATAGTTGCCATCAACTGGGAGGTTTCTTGGTGTGTGGGTGAGGACTTTAAAGTTGTTAGATTCCCACATGAAAGATTGGGGTGCAAATCTATTTCTATAGCCATGAGGTCTTTCTCTTCCTTTATCAACGAGCTATACCACATGGATTTTCTTTTCTCTCAAGATTTTCATCAGACCTTTGAGCCTAACGGGTTCACTATTGCTTCTTTCTTTTCAAGCACTGTTAGGAAGTGATTAAAGTGGAGGTCTCGGCCAATATCAGAGATTTTAGGCTTAATAGGCTGACGCTGTAAACTCTTTAGCTAAGGTGTTGGCTTCTAAGCTCAAAAGAGTGCTTGACTCAGTGATTTTAAATTGACAAAACTCCTTCGTAGGTGGCAAACAAATACTTTACGGCTTGATGCAATATTGGTGATGTGTTGCTTTCAAGCTAAGAAATAGGATCCCTGATATTAGTGTGTTAATTATTTGTAAGTTAGATATTAAGAAAGCTTACGATCATGTAAATAGGATTTCCTTTCATATCTGCTGCAGATGATGGATTTTGCAAATAGGTAGAGTTCTTGGATTAGATTTTGTATTTCTTCAGTTTTCTTTCAGTGCTTGTGAACGAGACTTCAGTTGGATTCTTCCAAACTTCCAAGGAATTGAGTTTGAAAGGGATAGAGGCATGAGGATCCTATCTCCCCCTTTTATTTATAGTGGAGATGGAAGCATTTAGTAGCCTAATTTGGTTGCCATGTAGAGAGATCTATTATAGGGTTTTCAGGTTGGCATGAAAAATGGTGAGTCACTATCCTTCTCACATCTTCTGTTGCTGATAACACTCTGTTCTTTCTGTATGTTGAGCCTTATCAATTGGGGTATTTTCGATGGGTGCTTCTTTTACTTTAAGGCAATGTCGGGTTCTCAAAGAAAACTTGGCTAAGTCAGAGATTATCTTGATTGGTGATGTTTCGTTTATTAGGAATCTGGAAAGTATCCTGGGAAGCAATATTAGAGCTCTTCCAGTCTTACTTGGCCTACTGTTAGAGGTGTCGTTTAAGGCGATATCTGTATGAGATGGGGTGATTGAGAGATTTAAGACGAGGTTGGCAAGGTGGAAGCGGCAGTATCTTCCTAAGGGGGCATAATCTCTCTGTTATCCTGACTTACTTTATATCTATCCATTCTACTATGTGATCAATGACTAGGAAACCTGAAAAGTAGCAAAAATATTTTTAGCCTCTGTTTGGGCTAGCTTTTTTTTCAAGCTTTTTGGCTAAAAAGCCAAAAAAAATTCAACTGGTTTGAGCTAGCTAGGCTTTTTCCCACTTTTCCTACATGATTTGACATCTACTTTTTTATAAAAAAAGTCAAAAAAACCCTAAAAACTACTAAAAAAAGCTAGTCCAAACACAGACTTAGTGGAGAAGTTTGGGGCATGGCTCTAGGTACCAACTTGGTGAATTGAACTACGGCTTGCTCCTATGTAAAGGATGGGACACTTGGCATCAGGAAGTTGTTCCTCTTCAATAAAACTCTTTTGGGGAAGTGGTTGTGTCAGTTTGCCGTTGAGAAGAATGGCTATTGGAGAAGAGTTATTTAGTGTAAACATGGATCCTTGAGGGGCAATTGGAGTGCACCCCAAGTATCTACTTCTTATGGCAAGAACGTTTGGAAAGGTATTAGCAAGTTCTGGGATGAATCATTCAACTATATCTTCTTTCGAGGTAAGAAGCAAAGGTCGAGTTAGTTTGTAGTTAGATGTTTAGTGCGGAGATGTGGCTCTAGGTATGGTGTTTCTTAATATTTTGGCTTTGTCCAGGGACACCCTTGCTACGGATTATGTTCGGCAGGATTCTAGTCTCTACTTTTAAAACATTGGGTTTAGGAGATGTGGCTACAGGGATTGTGTTTCTTGATATTTTGTCTTCGGTCAGGGACAACCTTGCTACAGATTATGTTCAGCAGAATTCTAGTCCCTACTTTTGAAACATTGGATTGAGGAGGGCTGTGCAGGATTGGGAGTTGGCCCAATTGCCCACTCTTCTTTGATTTTTGTATGATTGCAGTTGTGAGGATGGTGGGATAGATCTAAGTAGGTAAAGGGGTGACCGTAGCGAGAGGTTCATAGTAAAATCTTTCTATTTAGTGCTTGATGAGGGACTAAAGAGTAGTTTTCTCCTGAAGAAGTGTGTAGAAGGTGGGAGCTCCTATGAAGGTGGCGTTCTTTGGTTGGAGATCGAGTTAGTTTGTGGTTGGATGTTTGGTGCGGTGATGTGACTCTAGGTATGGTGTTTCTTGATATTTTAGCTTTGGCTAGGGACACCCTAGCTACAAATTGTGTTCGGCGGGATTTGAAACATTTGGTTGAGAAGGGGTGTGCTGGATTGGGAGTTGATCCAATTGCCCACTCTTCTTGAGTTTTTGTATGATTGCAGTTGTGAGGATGGTGGGATATATCTAAGTAGGTAAAGGGGTGACTGTAGCGAGAGGTTCAAAGTAAAATCTTTCTATTTAGTGCTTGACGAGAGACCAAAGAGTAGTTTTCTCCTGAAGAAGTGTGTAGAAGGTGGGAGCTCCTATGAAGGTGGCGTTCTTTGGTTGGTTTACGACTCACGGGAAGATCCTCACCTTAGATAACCTTATCCGAAGAGGGTCATAGGTCATCTGTTGACTAATAGGTGTTGTTTTTGTAAGAAGGATGCAAAGTCTGTTGAGGTTTTATAATGTTCTTTTGAGGTGGATTGAATTTTTTTAGAGTTGGCTGATGTCTTATGGGGTGGAGAGGAGGAATAGTGCCGAGGAGTCGGAGGAAGGGATGACGATGGCTCCTCTGTGCGTGATATGGATAATTTAGATGGAGCGTAACAAATTTTTTTGATGGGGTCAAGTCCCCATTGTATAGATTGAAAGGCATCTTTCTTAACAATTTGTATAATTAGCTTTCTAAGAGAGGGAATTGTTTATTTTTTATACAATAAATTCCATCTAAGTCTCTTTTGAACCTCTTTTTATGGGAGCACTAGTATTAGGGAGGCAGTTCCTTAATGCCCTTCTTTTTTTATCATATTTTACTTATTAAAAAAACACAACAACTTGGAGGCACAGAGGCAGGCTATGCTACGGTTGCAGCTAGGAGAACATTGTATCAACACTCCATCAAACTAAATTATGAACCAGCCATTTGAGGGTCCACCAGCGGCCATTTCACCTTAAAAGCTGAAAATGAAATATCACTACTACTCAAAATAGGGCTTGAGGGGGAAATTAACTTGGCAACAAAATCAATCTCACCACTGCAAAATTTACTCATCGTCTACCTTTCTTTTCACCCAGGCGGAAACATCCATTGTTCCCGGCTGAGTATCTGCAATTATCACCTCTCCACCACTGATTTCTCCGCCTTATCGATTTACACCCTCCAAATCCACATAGAACGTAGCACCATCCATTCCCTTTTTTTCTTTCATTTCTCTCTAGGATACTTAATTCAAATGCACTGCAAAAATGGAAATGAGTGAATGAAGACACCTCCCCCCAGATGCTAGACAGAAATTCACTGGGCATGATTAAAAGGGCCCCAATTCCTGCACCCTAAGGTAATAGTGTAGTTGGTCTGCAAATAGCAGCATAGGAAAATTGATTTGCAATAAGATACTCATTCTAGCGATACATATAACTTCTGTTAAAAGTTTAGTTTCATGAAGAGATTGGTAAGGGCTTTCCTAAAAATATTGCAGAACTTAAAACATTACAACCTAAAGTTCCAAATTCTAAGAAAACATGGTGCTAATTCTTAAAAAGTATGGTTTTAAGATTCAAAAACTAAACAAGTTGAAGCTTTAGCACCTAAACTGTCATTATTCTATTTTTTAAAGTTCCTGAACCCCAATCCCTAATCATAAGCTCTAAAATCTTTCATATAACCCTATCATAAGCCCTAGATGGTATTTGAAAACATTAGTTACTCAAGTCTAAGGGCTTGTTAGGTTTTTTAGCCAAAAGCTAACATACACCGTTCGGGAAAAAAGTAAAAAACCTAAAAGGCTAAACTGCCAAATCAAAATACAAATTTCTGTTACACTTTATTCAAATCTTCATTCCATTTTAAAAAACAACAATATCCCTCCTTAATAACTTATTTACTATAAATACCAACTATATATAATCCTTATAATCATCTACAATATTGTCCAATTTGAACAAACAAAAACAAAGTTTTCACCCAATAAATTAAATTTTAAAAACGCTAACTTAAAAGCTAATTTACCAAATAACCTACTAGTAATCAAAACAAACTTTTTAGGTTAAAAGAAAAAAATATAGCTTTTGGTAATCTAGTTACCACATATCTTAGAGTAATCAACGCAAACAAGTTCAATAACAATGTTTCACAGGGTTACTTGAATTTCAGGACGAATCAAATTACAAAGAAAAAGCACGCTTTCTACTCACTACTGAGCCTATATCCCTACATATATAGTTATATGCGCATATATCACATTGAGGAGCTAATTTCTATCTCGAGTCCAACAACAATGTTTCTTATTGTTGTCTTTTCTAAACTTCTTTTTTCAATCTTTTGAATAAAAAAATTTGCTTTTCCAATGGTCCCGATGATAAAAATAGAAAAAGTAAATTTATTTTATCAAAATGAAAATAAGAAACATAAAACCTGATTTATTTGCTTTTTCCTGAGCCTTTATATTTTGATCAATATTTTTACTTTTTCAGCTCCTCTTGATAAAAAAAAATTCAAAAAATATAATAATTTAACTAAACAATAACACGAATTACTAAAAACGAAAATAAGCAAAACAGGACGTATTACTGTAGAGCTCGATAACTTATGAGGTCTAACATGAACGGTCCGTAATCGGATTAGATGCCTACCTCGAGATCGAGCTTCAAAGTCTCAGCGACGTGACGCATAATGGAGTGGACAAGCTTGCTCTTGTTATACCTCTCCTCACAGACCTGAATATCTTCCTCGGAGACCCTTCTCTTGCTGAGATCGATGTATCCTTTCTCCTTGTCGACGCGAAGCACCATGACGGGCTCGATCCGGCCGACCTTGATGAGGCTGCTGACGCTGCGAATCCGGCGCCGGGAAAGCTCCGAGAAGAGGATCATCCCCTCTATGTTGTTGTACTCAAGAAGAGAGACGTAGGCGCCCATGTCAGCGATGTTCTTCACCTGTATCATCACCGCCATGTCCACCTCCGGGTACCTGGCTTCGTACATCCGGCACTCTAAGTTGGGGGTGTTCGTCGCCATGGCTCCGGGAATGGAGGTCTAGGGTTTTGGGAGACGATGGGCCGGGGGTGGGGGTTCTAAGTGGAGAGAGAGATAAAAAGAGAGCGGATTTTATTAGAGCGAGGAATTGGCGATTCGATTAAGCGTAGGGTTGAGCAGACGCGTAGTGTTTACGATACGACGTCGTTATCGGGACTAATGTCAGGACGGTGTTTCAATAATAGAAATATTGTGGGGATTTTTCAATAATAGAAATATTCCTACTTAAGTACAATTTTAGATTTACAGTTGTGCAGCTTTTTATTTTGTCTAAAATATCTATTAAGTTTTTTATTTGTTACTTAGGCTCCATTTGTTATGATATAAAATATTTTATTTATTTTTTATTATTTTATTAATAATACTTATATAAAATATTTTTTTTAAATAAAATATTTTACTCATTTAATTAAATTTAAATTACTAAAAATCAAAACGTAAATTAATTTTGAAAATTTGCTCGGAAACCTTCAGCTGAATACTACCCTTCTTTTCCTCATTCTCATAACTGACCAGGACTTCCTTCCCTCTTTTCCACCTTCGTCGTTCACAGAGAGAGATGCAGGACCTCCATCCCTCCTTCATCGCCTTCGTCATTCCGAGAGAGAGAGAGAGATGCAGGACTTCTGAATCTCTGATTTCCATCGAAACTTCTTAAAACGTAAACTCAAGCATCTCCTTCTCGAATTTCTTTTCCCTCTCTCAATCCTAACCCACTCGCCCATCCTCTCTCTCTCTCTCGCTCTCTCTCTCTCTCTCTCTCTCTCTC
>JAOTRH010206529.1:0-11050 GCA_034768845.1 Heliamphora exappendiculata | reverse complement strand
AGACATTGATTCTATTACAGTGGAAAGCTTGGTTGGAAACTTGCAAACGTATGAGCTGAATTTTCAAAATCATAAATTTTCAAAAAATTTAGCTTTCACTTCAGTTCAAGGATTTGCAAGTGATTCTGATGATGAGTTTAATCTTGAGATGATGGCTATATTTGTCAAAAAATTTTAAAAAAATAAGAAGTCAAATCAGGATGACAAATCACAGAAGCAATTCGGGATGGACAAACCTAAGCGTAGTCCTAAAATCTTTGACAAAAAGGGACAAAAATCTCAAGGTTCAGGCCTCCAGTGTTATGAGTGCAAATATTTTGGGCACATTGCTCAGGAATGTCCAAACAAGTTGAAAAAGAAGCAGAAAATGTTTACTGTAACTTGAGATGGTGAAAGCAAACCTCAGTCGAGTGATTACAATGAGGATCAGTATGATGATCACAACATTATAGCCTTTGTTGCTTCTGTTTACTCTAATGATAGTGTCAATGATATAAATAAATTTGTGAATGAGGATGAGACTGAAGATGATAATGTTCAAATTGTTGAAGGGGAAGATAGTGGCACTCTCTAAGGAGCTTATGATAAGCTATACAAGGAGAGCTATGTGTTAATAAAGAAATGTGTCATGTTTGCGTTTCAACTTAAAACATGTGAGAGTGAGAAAGAAAAACTTGTGTAAGAGCTTCTGTTAGCTCACACAAAAGAAGAAGAACTGAAAAATGAATTGAATATCTTGTGCATTAACTTAAAAAATTATAAATAAGATAAAGAAAGATTCATGCTTTTGATTGATGATAAGCCTGTTAGAATGTCTGAGTTAGAATGTCATATCACAGATCTTGAAAAACAATTGAATTATGCTAATGCTACTCTCAAGTGTTGGAATGCAAGGTTACGTGCCTTGGATGAACTTCTTGGTGATCAAAAGGCAGCTTGTGACAGAGCATGCTTAGGATTTGTTGGTACATCGAGTCAATCCACTTGAAAACAAACAGAACAAGTAGCTCCAAAATTTGTGAAAGCTAAGCAAGCAAAAGAGGTGAAAGGAAATAAGGAAGTGATGGGTCCTATAGCAAAGACAGTAGGAACAAGTGTGACAGGTAAGGCCACCTTACAACGTGGAAAGGTAAGAAAACCTACTTCTTCCCCTATCTGGGTCACATTCGCCCTTATTGCAAACTCTCGCATCGAATGCCTATTGCTGAAAAAAAATTTGTTCCCATATGTCATTATTGTGGAGTGAGAGGTCACATCCGACCACACTGCTTCAAGTTGCATGGCGTGTCGCATTTAAGCTATTCTGTCCTATTTCACAGACCATCCCTTCACAATGCCCCTAGAATACATGTTAAAGAGTCTATTCCTATGAAAACTAGAAAAATCTAGGTTAGGTCTAAAGATCTGAAAGCCTATGTGATTCAGACTGCTATGAGAGCTCAAAGCTCACACATGTGGTATCTTGACAGTGGTTGCTCTCACCACATGTTTGGGGATGAGTCATTGTTTGCCACGTTAGAGTCTTATAATGGTGGGATGGTGACTTTTGGGGATGGGAATTAAACAAAAATCATAGAAAAAGGCATTATCTTTTCCCCTGGGCTTCCTAAGTTGGAAAATATTCTTTTGGTTGACGGTTTAAAGGCAAATCTGTTAAGTATTAGTCAGATGTGCGACACTCATCATGAAGTGCATTTTTCAAAAGATAATTGCATCATTTGGATAAGAAAGGTAAAACTGTCATGCATGGAGTTAGAACGTCTGATAATTGCTATGGTATCATTCCTGTAAATGCTGAAACTTGTATTTCAATCAAAATCAATGATGCTGAATTGTGGCATCAGAGACTTGGACATGTTAATTACAAGGATCTCACTAAGATTGCCAATAAAGAGTTAATCAGAGGCATTCCAAAATTAGGAAGTCAATTGCACCGGATCTGTGGTGCGTGTCAGGTAGGCAAACAGACTAGAGTTCCTCATAAGAAAATTGATGGTTTAGGAACCAAAGCTTCTCTGGAGCTGATTCACATGGATTTGATGGGATCAACTAGGACTAAAAGTTTAGGCAAGAAAAAAAATATATTTTTAGTTGTGGATGATTTCTCTCGATTTACCTGGGTTAAGTTTTTGAGAGAGAAGTCTGACATGTTTTCAAGTTTCAAAACTCTTGTCCTTAAATTTCAAAATGAAAAACCCAAGTCCCACAATTCAGTTATTCGCATTCGGTCTGATCATGGAAAGGAGTTTGAAAACTCTGAATTCACTTCATTTTGTGAAGAGTTGGGAATTCAGCATGAATTTTCTGCGCATAAAACTCCTTAACAAAATGGAGTGGCTGAAAGAAAAAATCGAGCTCTTCAAGAAATGGCACGGGTTATGTTGCACAATAAGAAGGTTTCACAACAGTTTTGGGCAGAAGCGGTGAACACTACATATTACATCATTAACCAAGTCTACCTGAGGCCAGGAACTCTTCACACCCCCTATGAGTTGTGGAAAGGAATCAAACCAAATGTCAAGTACTTTTGTACTTTTAGGAGTAAGTGTTATATTTTTCGGGATCGGGAGCAACTAGGTAAGTTTGACTCTCGCAGCGATGAGGGGATCTTCATAGGTTATTCCACAAATAGCCGTGCATATAGAGTTTTTAACAATAGAACTTCCACTGTTATGGAATCGATTAACGTAGTTATTGATGATGAACCGAATGTTACACTTGCTGATGTTGATTTTCCTATTTCAGGTACAAATGTGGAAGAACCAAAAGCTAAAAAAGCTGAAAGCCAATCTACATTGGAAGCAAGTGAAGATCCTGTCGAGAAGACTCCTACTAGTGTGAAACAAGGAAGTCAGGTGCAAGAAGTAAAACCCAAAGGTTCTCAAAAGAAATGGCTGGAACCCTCTGCAAGGGTAAAGCTCAATCACCCAGTGTCTCAAGCACTGGGAGAAGTCACTGAGAGGATGAGGATCTGGCGTTAAATGCGGGCTAAGGTAACCTATATCTGTTATGCGTCATTAATAGAACCAAAAAATGTCAATGATGCCCTACTTGATGAATGTTGGACTAATGCCATGCATGAGAAATTAGAACAATTTGCTAGGAACAATGTGTGGGAACCAGTCCCTCGACCCTCTGACAAAAATGTCATAGGCACCAAATCGATATTCAAGAATAAAATAAATGAGTTTGGTGAGGTGATTAAAAATAATGCTAGATTGGTTGCACAAGGATACACTCAAATTTAAGGCATTGACTTTGATGAGACATTTGCCCCTGTGGCTCGTCTCGAATCCATTAGAATCCTTTTTGCCATAGTCTGTAAGCTTCACATCAAACTATTTCAAATGGATGTTAAAAGTGCATTCTTGAATGGTGATCTCAAAGAAGAGGCATATGTTGAACAACCTAAAAGGTTTGTTGACCCGTCTTTGCCAAATCATGTTATGAAACTTAGAAAAGCTCTGTATGGGTTGAAACAGGCTCCCAGAGCCTGGTATGTCAAGTTAACCTCTTTTTTGTTAGGAAAAGGTTTCTATGGGGGTGGTGTTGACAGAACTTTATTCATCTATGCCCAGACTCATGACATTCTTGTAGTTCAAATCTATGTTGATGACATAGTTTTCGGGTCAACTGATGACACCTTAGTGAAAGAATTTTTGACAGAAATTAGTAATGAATTTGAAATGAGCCTAATGGGTGAACTGAACTATTTTTTAGGGCTTCAGATCAAACAGACTGAATCTGGTATGTTTATTTCTCGATCCAATATGCTAGAAATCTGGTTAAGAAATTTGGTCTAGAAAATTCAAAACATGCCCGAACCCCGATGAGCGTCACCTCTAAGTTGTTCAAAGATGAGTCTGGTAAACCTGTTGACCAGACCATGTATCGAAGCATGATAGGTAGTTTGCTGTATTTGACTACAAGTCGCCCTGACATTGCTTTCTGCGTTGGGGTATGCGCTAGATATCAGGCTAGTCCTAAAGAGTCTCATTTGTTAGCTATAAAATGTATCATCAAATATGTGAATGGGACTTTTGGGTTTGGGATTTGGTTTACTTATGACACGACTGTTGAAATCGTCGATTTTAATGATGCTGTTTGAGGTAGAAGTGTCGATGATAGAAAAAGCACCTCGGGTGGCTGTTTTTACATAGGGAACAATATTGTCTCTTGGTACAACAAAAAGCATAATGCCATATCTCTTTCTACAGCTGAAGCTGAATACATAGCAGATGGGAGTGGTTGCACTCAGCTTCTATGGATAAAGCAGATGTTGTCTGATTACGGTTTTGAAAAGGGTCCGATCGTGTTGTATTGTGACAACACCAGTGCTATAAATATCTCTAAAAACCCTATTCAACATTCTCGAACCAAGAACATTGATATTCGTCATCACTTTATTTGGGATCTTATAGAGGATGGCACAATTGTCCTTGAGCAGATAACTACTGAGTTTCAGCGAGTAGATATCTTGACCAAACCTATTGATCATCTTCGGTTTGAGTTTCTCAGGAAGACTCTAGGAGTCTATTTTGTCGAGTAGTGTTTCTTTAAAAAAAATAATATAAATAAATAAATAAATAAAATAAAATTTTTGGGAACCTCGTGTTAAGTGTCAAGTATCTTGTTGTATTCCTTTGTCAATGTATGTGTGCAGCGCTTGATTTCATTCCTAGAGACTTGCTGTTTTATTGTGTTGGTTTTGACCTAGTCATATAGATAGTGAAATACATTTTGACCAAATTCTATTCTGTACACATCTATTTGAATGTGGTAGTCTAATTTTCCATGTATTGAATTTAAATGATGTTTGAGTTTTGTCATAGTATCCGTTCCCTTTGTGTGCATGACATGATTTATATTGACAACTCTTATGTTCTTGGACGATTAATTTCTCTCTTAACTGGGGCAAAATATATATTTTTTGTTTGAGGAAATGGCTACCTATGCGGATCACATTTTTTCGTACGTACTAGTGTGTAGCCGCCTCGGTTTAAGTGCTAATATGCGTTTGTATCTAAAGAAATGGCTACCTATGCGAGCTTTACCTTTTCATTCGTATTAGTGTGAAAGCCGCCTTTGCATTCGTGGCTGTTTTTGAAAATCGTTGATGCTGGAAATGGCTACCTAAGCGTGCCTTACTTTCTCGCATGTCTTAGTGTGGCAGCCGCTAGATGATACATGCTTATTTTTCTTTCTGCGCCTGGATTAAGGGAGAGTTTATCTTACGAGCGTGTTTGAGTTGAAAATAGAATCATTTTGTGTGCCTCGTGGCTATCTGATCTGATTCAGTAACTCATCTTATTTGTCTCTGTACGTGCTAAAACTCGATATATCTGTTCAGTTTAGAGCATACACTCACTTCTGTCATAGAATTTGTTCGAAATGTATCTCTTCTCGTATATGAGTGAGTTTTAATCTCATTGATTGCTGGCTTTGACTCTAGATTTGAAATTTATCAGACCATTCATATATGTTGGAATACTTCTGGGTCCTTCTCTCTTCATACAAGTGTTCTTTATCTCTTCAAAAAGAGTTTCAGTTTTTTTTAGTGTGGCTATGGTGTGAAGTCTGGGTTGACAAATCGATCTGTCATTCAAGCAGTGTGTTGTCTCTCTCTGTTTCTCTGCTCCAAGAACCGAACCCTTCACAAGATCAATCGATCGGTCTTTAGAGCCTAGCCTTTCTTATGTCCCTTCGCGCTAGGTCTAGGCTCATTTGAATGTCTTGAATCTCTCTCTCTCTCCAGTGCTGCTCTCTGAAGCTTCTCTCTTCTCTTAGGAATGTGTTCATCTCATCTTGGTTTCTCGTTAATTACCTTGTTTTTTTCTTTGTTTTCATACGCCTAGGGTTGATTTTGTTTGTTTGTTTCAGTGGTTATGGTTCCCTAGGTTTCATTTTTTTTCCTCATCTAGTCTCCTGGGTTGGTCTTTCGTGCGCACCTCTCCAGTTTAGGTACATTTCTCGTTCATCTAGGGTCTCCAGTTCATGATTGTTGGGGTTTGTTTTTGTTTTTTTTACTTTCTTGAATTTCTTTCTTTTTTTTTTTTGTGTTTTCTTTCTTATTTTTTTTTTCTTTTCTCCTTCTCCTTTATTATGCGAATCCTCGGGTTATGCTCTATTTTTTTTTTGGGTTTCTGCTTCCTTGGTTATGAATGTCTAGGGTTTCGTTGTAATTCGGTTCTTAGTGAGATTCTTCTAAAGTTTTTGATCATGTCTCCAAAATATAGAGCTAAGTCCACCAGTGGTAGTGCTATTTCTGAGTTTGAGCGACGGTTTCAAAATAAAGCTTATTTTCTTTAATTCAAAGATTCTTTTAAAAAATGATCCGCCTTGTTTGAAAGGAATGTTGTGCTACGCGACTTCCCTGATAATCTGGCCATCAATGCTTTAAACTAGCGTGGTCTGTTATAATTTGATGCTTCTCTTTCAGTTAATCTAACCCTGGTTCGGGAGTTTTACGACTCATTGACCGAAAAGGCCGATGACGTTGATACCTATACTGGTAATGTTAGGGGTGTTTCCTTCACTCTTAACCCAGACACAGTAGCCTCCTGGCTCGAGCTTGAACCCCGTCCAGTTGAACTTGACTTTCCTCGTCCTCATTACTTTCCGTGGCATACTTTTGATTTTGGCCCTATAGCCTCGGACCTTTGTGGAGTCTCTCGCTCCTGGGTGGCTGGGGTTCTTATTCCCCAACGTGATCTTACCGCCACCTATCGTTTACTTAACCTCATTGTATGCGCTAATATTGAACCCAAATGTCACTCATTTAAGATATCTCAGCAGCATGGCTACCTTCTGTGGGCCATTACTAACCAAAAAGCAGTCGATGTGAGTGATCTCATTTTTTAGCGGATTGTCCGCATTGTGGGGGGTAAAGTTACCCTTGGTCTTCCATTCGGCTTTTTGATCAATTAGTTTCTTCGGTCTCTCTATGTACCAAAAGTTCATTCTAGGACATATCTCCTTCAAATTCCTCTTTCGGCCTATCTCCAAAACCACTTTAAAAAAGAGTGCCTCTCTTATCCCCAAAACTCCTTCTATTCCCGATTCTTCTCATCCAAGTACATCTGATGATGCTGTTGAGGAGCTTGGACTGGACCCCAAGACGGATCTTCCTGAGGGGGAGGATGTTCCCAGTCATTTGGAGCGGCTCGAGGAGGAGGTCAGTCTTTTACGGGCTGATGTTCGAGATCCTATTCATCATCAGCATGAGACGTGGAAGGAGATGCAGGACTTCATGGCTTACGTGGTTTCTCGGCTCCCTCCTGCTTAGTTTGTTTCAGTTTTTTTTGTTTTTCTTATTTTTTAGTTTTTGTTTGGCCATTCAGTGACAAAGGGGGAGCTGGAGTTGGTTTAGTTTTTTTGATGTATATCTGGTTGGAAATAGATACATTTTTTGTTGGTTTTAGGTTGGTTTCTCATTAGTTGGACGATTTATTTGTTAAACACTCATTTGCTCACACACATGGTGGATGTATTTTTTTGGAATACGGATATACAGTGTTATGGACGGTTTCTTTTTCCTTAAAAATGAATATGCCATAGTTATATTTTTTTTGATATATATATATATATATTGTGGGATATTATTATACATTGTTCCTAGATATAGATTCTCGTATAATTCGTCGCATGTTCATGTTTTCTTTGGTGTTGTCACAGAATTGCCAAATTGGGAGATTGTTAGATTTTTTTAAACTGTATTATATTCATATGTTTTGTTGGCAACTCTATGACAATGCTTATTTATTGTGTCTTAATGATTAATGTGAGCTTGGTTGTGGAAATTTGTGTTTTTTTCTTAACAGGTGTGCCAAAATCCAGAGAAGAGGTTTTAACCGATCGATCGGTCTGTTAACCGATCGATCGGTCCATTATGCTGAAGTTTACTTCTTGCTGTAGGCTTATTTATCGAGACACATTATTAACTAATCGATCGATCTTGCGCGGTTCTTGTTTTCTTTTTAGTTTAGGGTTTGCGGCTTACCTTTATATAGTTTTGGTTTTAGGCAACTAAGTATCCGAGGCGAGTTTGATTAGTTTGAGAGGCTGCTTCTGAAGGTTCTAGGGGAAGCTCTGGTGATCTAGAATTGGTGGTTCCATGACTGTTTAATGCATCCAACGATCGTCGTCAATTCATCATCTTTATCGTAGCATTTAATACTTGAGAGGAGTCTCAAGTGACAAAGACCGGAGGAGGATTTCTGTGGTAAGCAAGCACGGGATTGGCTCACGAGGATTCGGCAAGAAAACGGATAGCCTTAGGTTGAGGATTCAACTGGTGTTGTAAGATTTTTCTTGTAACCAAACTTTTATTTAGTGCTTGTTTTTTCTCAGACTAGAATTAGTCCCGTAATTTTTACCTTTATTGGAGTTTTTCACGTAAAAATCTCTCGTCTCATCTTGTGGTGAATGTTTTATGCGTTGGTGTGATTTTTAGTTCTTTGTTGCATATCAAAACTATCAAGTGGTTTGTAGTTGCATATTATAACCTGGTTTTTCAGTAAGAATATGCCAAAGATGTTCAAATTGAGGTCAGAGAGTATACAAAGACTCAAATACACCAGAGTGAGGCTCGAATTTAAAGATTATAGAGTATAGAGCTAGTTCTTGTAATCTTTATTAATAGTAGTGGATTATTTTTTTTTCTCTCCCATGAAGATAGACAGTTAGCAAAGCCATGTATATCTTTGTGTTATTAGTTGTTCTTGTTATTCTTTATCTGCTTTGTGTAGATTGAAACCGTGGTTCCTTTTTTCGCCGCGTTAGGGAATTTGTGTCCATAAAATCCCAACAAGTCTTATTCCTAATTTATGTGTTTGTTATAATTAAACTTATATTTATATTAAAATTAGTTTCAAAAATTAAAAACTAGAAAATTCAGAATAATTTTTAACGACCGATTTAAAATTAGTCTTTAACAAAGAAATAAAAACAAAGACAAATAAGATGTCATAAATATCAAAAAATAAAAATAAAAGTTATTCAAATTAATTTTTGAAAATTTTGAGAGTTAGTTCTTTTTTAAGACCTAATAAAAGAATTAGTCCCATAAGTTTTATTTTAATAGATTTAGTCCCTTTAAATTTGAAATTAATATTTTAGGTCTAATTTGTCACTAATTAAGATGGTAGATTTCCGTTAGTAGTAAAGATGTGTAATTAATTTAGTTGTTGAGTTTGTCATTCTAAATGGAAATGGTTGATTGTGTATGCTAAAATTGTGATTTTCAAATTTTGGAAAGGTAAGATCATGTACATCCAGATTTTTTTAAACTATCATTTTCCACTAGAATCTAACGATCTTGTATCCATCAAATCCGAATTCTGAGTTCTTTCAAACTGGAAATATGCCTTTTATCAGTACATGTAGTTGTTAATAAGGCCACAGTATTTTTTTTAGCCTTTAAATCAAATAAATATAAATTTGACAAAGTGTAGTTGGTTTGTTTTATGTTTGACTACTTTTGTCAACATCATTTTTTTAACGAAAATATTGGTACATGTAGTTTAATTAATGAAAATAGTAAGTTAATTGAAATTGATAAATTGATCTCTTTTATCAGTCCTTCAAAACTGATGATACATTTCGAATGTGGATGAAATGATTAAAAACATGGGAATTGAAACATTTTATCACACGATAACGATAATTTTATCAAATGATTATAATAATATTACCAACTGCTATTGATAAGTTTACAAGCAATCGGACAATTGATAAACTATCACGGAACACAAACAATCCAGAATATGTAATGGAAAGAGTGAGTTTAGATGCATAGCTAACAAATAATG
The DNA here is from genome assembly GCA_034768845.1 of Heliamphora exappendiculata. Lineage (NCBI taxonomy): Eukaryota > Viridiplantae > Streptophyta > Magnoliopsida > Ericales > Sarraceniaceae > Heliamphora > Heliamphora exappendiculata. The sequence goes on along the minus strand of JAOTRH010206529.1, from coordinate 1,241 downwards.
ACTGATGTGATACTCAAAATCGTGTTCTCAAATTTGTTCTCAACTATAAATGTCCATGCCAGAGGAAGTATATTCGTGCTTCAGGTGTTCTCAAATATATTAATGATACATCTATCAGTCCATCACAATTGATTGGAAATGATAAATATAGCATTCACAAACTCAAAATTTTCATGAAAATTGATGACTAAAATCTAATTCACTTCAAATTGTACTAAAAACTGAACCAAACCATACTTGTACTTAAAACATCTCAAATCATAACATTCCATCACAAAACCAAATAAATGACAACTGATAAATATCAACTTGCTGATTTATACATTTTGAACCTACACATGTCATCATCACAAAGCCAAATCTAACAACTGTTTCTATTCACCTATCTAAAATCATCTCCAATCGACAATCATTACGAAACAAGTATTCCAAAGTTAATGTCATAGCAGTATATAGAATACATCTATGAAATTATTTTCATAACAATTTAGCCTAAAAATATATTTCATCTAGCGCGTGTCGCATCAAATTTTGTATACATCTTCATGCACCACCAAGCTCACAAGTTCTCTCGCCATTGTCGAGAAAATTATGTAGTATCTCGATCCGAAAACATATGCAGTCATTATGTCCAAAATTACTGTTGATTCTATCATTATTCACAAATTGCTTTATAATATAGCACACGATAATTCCTCTATCATTATTCACAAATTGCTTTATAATATAGCACACGATAATTCCACAGTCGAGCTTGCAACATAAATTTTGTATTCAATTAGTCATGTTCATTGATGTAAATAAAAACAGAGTCATTTATTTCAAATTAGGTTTGAATACTTAAGTCCCAAGTTTTTGTTGCAAAATTTCCTTCACAGATACTATCTTCTGAATAATGTCTTATGTCATGACAAGTCCGTTGGAATTCATCTTGTAATACTGATTCACGTACGATTTCATATTACGGACAAATTGCAAATACGTTAACACATTTGATAACTTCTTCATACGATTTTTTTTCAATATTCAAGCATGTTTGTGAACATTGTAATTGAGCCCTTAATACATAAAGTGAATAAAAAATTGTGCACCAATTTGTTGGCGGTATAACAATGTTTTTCCCTTCCTTTCCGTAGTCATAAAGAGTTGTAATGCTTCCATATACTCTCTTTCTTATCCACAGTCAAAACGGTCTAATAGTTCACATGGTAAATGGGAAAAATAAGATATTTGTAACGCCT
>JAOTRH010206518.1:0-11051 GCA_034768845.1 Heliamphora exappendiculata | reverse complement strand
AAATAAAAATAAAAAAATAATGAAAAAAAACTTTAGCACTACCAAGAGCACCAGAATCACTAATGGTTCAGATCTTAACAAATAACAATCAACAAATTGAGATTAACTAAAAACATATTTTTAAATATTTTTAAATAGTAAAAATATATAACATTAATTTAAAAAAATAAGCAATAGATGAATAAATCTGTATATTATTATAAATTTTTTAAAAATAAAGATAATTTAAAAATATAAAATAAAAATAAAAAATAATTTAAAAAAACTACTCCATAAAAAAATCTCATCTTCTTCTTCATAAAAAAACAAGAAAAAACAAAAACAAAAAATTAAATCTCCATAAAAAATCTCATCAACCAGGGCCGAATAAAGAAAAAAAAAAGTCAACTCTCAATTCTCATCTTCTTCATCAGCAAACGCCGAGCGCCGAATAAAAAAAATAAAAAACAAAAAAAAAATCAACTCAGTCTCTCATCTTCATTAGCACGTCTGCCGAACCAGAGTCCTGACGGCGCCAATTTCGCCGAAACTCGACAGCATACAAAAAAATTGCAATAAGATTCATAGAGCATACCTTCCGGTTCCAACGAAAAAAGCAAAATGAGAGAAGAATGAAGAATCAAACCAAGTCGGCGATCGGCGAGGCCGCGAGATCCAAGTTTCGAAAATAAAAAAAATCGCCACAAATGGAGTAGATCTGAGTAAAAATTAACTTAGATCTGTTGCTTTGGCGTGTATAGGCATATAATGGAGAAAGAATTGACAAAACACACTGTCAGGACCCATATCACATAACGCAATGTCGCGCACAGTTGTGAGCTCTGTTTCCTTATAGCGTAACGGCCCGTTACGCGCCGAAACCACCATTACACTACCGAAACCACCGTTACGGTAACCGTAAAAACTGTTACGGCTGTGAAATTCGGTAGCACCGCTATAGCAGCCGTAACAGGACTCGGTCCCCGCCAAAATCATTACGTAACGGCGTAACAACCGATTTTTGAAACGGGGGGGTGGGGGGTGGGGGGGGAAGTAACGTTCTAAATATAAAATGAAAGAAATCTATTGCTATACCCCTATTAATCCCATATCCTTTAGGTGATGGTGATGAAGACATGGAAGTTGAGGAAGACAGAGAAGTTGCCTCTAGTTAAAGTTCTGAAAAAGTTTGCTATTTGTGATCTATATGATGATGGAAAGAATTTCCTTTAAATATGTTTGTTCAGTTAAAGCTTAGGGAGGTATAGCATTTTTTATCTATTATATGATGAATGGGTTCATGAGATAATTTTACATAAATGATACATGTTTTATAAGTTGAAATTATCTATCACTTCTTTTCCTTAACGGACTGTTGCCATAGGAATGCAATTGTTAAACCTATGATATCTTCATGCCATAAAAATATGAAATTATATGTTTAAGCATGTTCTTTGCGTGTGTAATCCAAGGTTTTTTTTGGAAATTTATGTGTTGGCTTGTCCGTGCCGTGTGTGTATCATGCATTCGTATCATGTGTCCATGTTCGTGCATCTTGGCTCTAAAGACATTTGGAAAGCTTGGGGAAACGTGACCTCTTATCATATACATGCATATGCGTGAATTGCGTCAAAATATAACAAAATAAATTATTTTTTTTAGAAATTCATGTTCCACAATGATACTTACAGTTTTTTATCAGAAAAGTACCAACTATGTTGATTTTACATAGCACCAAACTACAAAAAGTTAACCAATTTCATTAAGCTTTCCCAAGAAACCCAAACTCTTCTCTAACAAGAAAACAGATCTTCATGTTCCTCATGTATTATGCAGGCCTTTTCCCCCCTACCATATTATTTTCTCAGCGTATTTAGTTAAACTAAATTAGAAAATAAAATGTCCAATCTTTTGTTGGTAGATGAGCCTACAAATATTTCCCATCAAAAGCAAGAAAAGAAAGCATTAAATTTAATTTCTTCCAAAAATGAAAAGACTTTTAACATTGTTTTACACAAGTTTGAATTGGCAGAAAGAAACATTGAGGATAACATTTTCTTACTTCAGTTTGAATTGGCAGAAAGATCCATTCAGGGCATTGCCTCTCTTTTTAAATGATGTGCACATTTTCCATGAGAGGGTTGTCCCAGATCTGGTGATTGATATGCTAATGAATTGGTCCCAGATCTGGTTGTTCAGTATTTGCCCACAACACTTCATGTCCTCTAAACCTTTGGCATATGCTACTACCCAATGCTTAGGAGATTCTTGCTCAGTAATGAATCCTTTGTCACCAATTCACAAAATAATAGAGAAAGAGAGAGGGAGAAAGAGGCTTATTTATTTTATTCCACGTTACTTTAGTTTTCATCATACCAAAGAGACAAAACAGTCAAATCTAATGAAAGCAACAAACAAATACAACCAGCTGAATGGTTTAACTTCAAAGTTGTAACAGACTTTAGCAGCTTTGAGAGAAAAATTGTCCACCAAAAGTCAACCATTGTATCAAGATATTAGATTGATAACTTTGAACATTTTGATACTAAATTGGCAACACCACATATTTTAATATGATTTCAGTAAAAACCTCAAATCATCAAGGAAAGATGCCTAAAAATAGACAAAAGCAAAAATTTTGAAAATGATTTTTTTGCTAAAATCAACTATATTCAGAAAACTGTGAACGCTTAAAACCGGCAAGCTAAAATCTTCTTTTTAAGAAGCCTCACTTTGGTTCACTACCGATAACATAAAACTTAAATGCCTGAACTGGTTGACTACTGAAGCATGTAGAAAAAAGGATAAATAATTGAGAGTGCTTGGTCAAAAACTCATTTTCAAGCCCTGAACACAGCTAAAATTAAATTGTCCAAGTGCATGCAAACTGCAGGAAGGGCAGGACAAAAAGGAAGTTGAGCTCATCAATAAAAATATGCACAACTCCTCTACCTGGCGACGAAAAACACCACAGAATGTGCAATTGTTCTTCAAACCAATGATCTTCACTATTTCATCCATTGTCCATCCATATAGTTCCTTGTAAGACACCACTTTGAGGGGCAGTCCATACTAAAAAAACAGATAAGTGCAGCAGTTATGATTAAAAAGAATTTGAGCTGATTGGGAGAAAAAATTATTAGATAAAATAAGTGCTCAAAACTGAAAGTAAACAAATTAGTGTGTTCATAATAATAATACGGGAAATATTACCGGACAAGAAAAACAAAAACAAAGTGTTTGTGTTGCAAGAAAAGAAACAAATGCAGCAATAATAAAATAAGAAAAAATGACCCCACTAGAACTGCTCACCAAAATCAAACAAACAAATAAGCCATTTATATTGTGAACCTATGTCCCACGTGTGAATTGACACGATTATTGCTGTCAACTGGGGTGGATGTGCAAGTTTGGGACACAATCAATTCAAAGTTTCAAACTTGCAATACTGCCATAAATTGTACAAGCTGATTATCCCTTTCCCATAAATTAAGGGTACTGCATGCTATGAACTATATAATTTTACCACTTCAGCTTATAATGGCCAACTCTTCAAATTAGGTAACTCACTGAATACTTAAATCACATACAAATGCACATTAAAAATCGGAAAAACTCGAAACAAAGATGAATAAAATTTGACTTTCATCGCAACAATTGAGAAAACCAGATACGAGCGTGATTAGCATTAAATAGGTTTGCCTCTTAAGGATTGATAACATGCTCAAATCTAATATATATATATATATATATATATATATAATAAAACAGTTGTGTCTTTTTGAAATGTCTAGTGACAACTATGTTTTAATGATTAGGATTTCTTCTTTATAAAATTCTAAGGCTGAGATTGTATTTGCCAAATAAAACTCCCACACATTTTTAGCAAGCAAACATTTCTCAAAATACACACCACTGTCAAACCCTAAAGATTATAATCTGTCACTGCTTCTCTTCCAAAGCCCTAAAAACTCTCCCCTCTCACCTCCCTCCCTACAAGCCTCTCTAAACCCTAAGGGCATGTTTGATGCTCGGTATAAGAGTAGGGATTGGATTTATAATGATGTGGGCCCTCTAAAACCATGTTTGATTCAATTTGGGGGGTAGACTATTAGTGCAACAGGATTATGAAACCCTTGAATTGGGCAAATTACTAAACCCGTGTAGAGCTGGGTTTCCCAATCCACTCCCACTGGATTCAGTATCAAATGACAATAATATCCCCATTTAATAATTATAATTCCAAAACTACCCCTTATCTATATACAACTTTTTCTCTGAGAACCCTTACCCTTTACATACCTGCCCCCCTCTCTATTCTATGGAACTCTTCATTTAAAAAAATAAAAAACATATTTATTAGTTTTTTACTACAAGGATAATCTCGAAAATTAACAAATATAATCATATCTTACATTATCCAATCCCACCAAAAATAAACATGAGTTTATGTAATCCATTATATCATTTTATGAAGCATGGTGATCACATTTTCTATCACAATGACCACTACTACGACCACCACCTCAAGAAGCCACGAAAATTACGTTCTTCCCGATTACCGCGGCCGCTACCACGAAAGGAACAACAGCCACCATTGGTAGAAACTAAGGCAAAAGAGTCAGATGCAGACGGAGGAGCAGAATGACTAGGTATATGAGCATATTGGCCCAATGAAGAACGTAACAACCAAGAATATGCATTAGACACAGTAGGCAAAGTTTCACTGGCCAAAATTTGGTCCTTAAACCCACAAAGATCAAATTCTAAACCAGAAAGTAGAGAGGCAATCATGAAGTTCTCCCATTGGCGCTTTTGTTGCTGTAAGTCAGTAGTGAAAGGACGATATTACAATAACTAATCCCAGAGACTCTTAAACTTACTGTAATATTTAGGCAAAGGTTTCTCATTTTGTTTGGTTGCAAAAATCTGCTCATATAGCTCATAAACACGGGAGACATTACTTTGGTTCGAGAAAAAATCAGCAAGAGAGTCCCAGATTTGCTTAGAAGTATCACAGAACTCCACTGTAGTAGCAATGTGAGGCTCCAAACTATGCCATAGCCAACCCATAACAATAGAATCAATCGTTTCTCAACCAGAAAGAGTAGGATCCCCTTTGGGTGGAAGAGGATCAGTGATGTACTTCAACCGTCATTTGCCTTTGAGAAAAATCCTAAATGCATGTGCCCAAGCTAAATAGTTAACACCATTAAGGCGTTTAGAAGTGACACATCGCGGCAAGTTGTCATCTTTAAAATCACTAAGTTTTGTCTCAACTATAGCAACTTACTAAACAAGTGTAATCAAAGAAGAAATCAACCGGGGAGAATCAAACAACTAGAAATCAACCAAAAACACACTTAATCGACCAACCAGTTCACTGTTCCATGAGCAGAGGCATTGCTGAAGCCAAAAAACAGGGGTTACCGACCCTTAATCAGCCAAAAAACAACTAGAAACCCTCCAAAATCACCAAACGAGCCTAGATCTGACAAGTTCCATGAGTTTCGGGGCTTATAGAGGGGATTTGGACCAGCAAAAACCACAAACAACAAGAAACGAGGCAGACCACAAACTTGCGAACCAAAAACAGCGGCATCGAGTCAAAAATCGACCAAAAAAACTTCCATACGCAGCAAACGAGCATAGATCTGACTTGAGAAGAGAGCTTTAGCACCCATATGTTGAATCGCGACCACAAATCGAAACCCTAGGGTTCCGAAACTGCAAAAAACTTTGAAAAATCGGAAAATATGCCAATCTTCTTCAAAAAATCAAGAAAAAATCATCGCAAAAATCAGTGAACTGAGGCGATTCAAACCAGAGGAGCGACGCTCATCGTAATCCGTACATGAGCTGACGTCATGTTGACGTCATCATACAAAATATGACATTAGCGCGCCGTTTTCTCTGCGCAGCAAGGGCTGAAGCTTTACAATGCTTCTAGGGTTATATTTGAGTGGCTCTGATACAAAGTTGAATATGAGAATATGGATTAAAGGTTTGAAGAAGAAAGAAAAAGAGATAAAAGAGATAAAAGAGAAGAAAATAGATTAGAAGAAAGAGTTCAAAGAGGTTAATTAGTCTCCTTCACCCACACATCATTTATATATTATTAGGTCAAATATGAATACAAGAATACCATTAAGAAAATAAATTAAAATAGAAAAGAATCACTCTTAACAAAATACAAAAATAATAATCCCACCTCATTCCTAAATTCATCTCATTCTTAATCCCACATTACTATTAATTCCACTCAATCTACACCGGTTATCAAACGAGACCTTAAAATTCATTGTATAAAATTAGACCAAAATACTCATACTAATCCAAATACTCATCCTTTCATATCAACACATTATCCCTCCACCTCTACCTCCGATGACCATTGACGAGCTGCCACATCGCCGCTGCTGCTACGCTATCGCCACTACCAACGCATCATATCCACAACTAGGTTAATTAAGCTCTTATCTTTTGGATAGATTAATAGCTCTACGGTTCAATTCTAAGATTTGGACATCTATTTTGGGAAAATAAATTTTCATTTTTTTCACTATATGTAAGCGTGTATATGCATGTGTGTACTTGTTCTAACATTAGAATTGCTTAGGGATTGGCAAAAGAAAATGAATGATAGTTCTTCTCCCATTATTGGACTTGAAACTCCGCTATTTAGTATTTGCCAATTTTTTCTCATAAAGTCTCTCTCTGAAAATAGAATATTTTTTTACTTATTTTTGTTCTTTTATTTTTATGTGATGGCGGAAATAGGCATGAATATATAATAAACCAGCGCATGTTTTCAAATTATATGTGAGAGAATTGTCTTTGAATGGTTTAGATCTTCTCAGTTTATAAATGAACGGCTGAGATGATTTAACACAAATCTAAATTTCTATCCACTTCTTAAGATGTTTATCAATGCACTTTTTTCGTTTCTTTTTGCACAAGTTTCATTTGTAAGGTACAAAATGTTTTTCTAAAGATACAAACAATTAAACAAATCAAAAGTAAAAACATAAATTCTGTTAACATTTCCTCTTACACTAGATACCCAATTCTCTCTCTCTCTCTCTCTCTCTCTCTCTCTCTCTCTAAAATAGAGGTTTTTACTTTTGTTATTTTTTTCTTATTTTCTTTATCTCCATAAATTAACAAATTAATAATGTTATACTTTCAATTGAGTACCTTAAAATTTATCTAATTATTAATATTACTTTTTATTTTAATTTTAAATTACTAAAATTAGATAATTAGATGCCTTTAGGCACGGATAACAACTAGTATATATTTATATATTACGGAAATGGTACAAATTCAGATAAAATAAATCAAGAGGCAAAAAATACAAACATATATTAGATTTATGATTAAATTCTGATACTGCATGGACTCAAAAGTCATTGACATGGTAGGAGGTTTGCTTACCTGGATTTCATTTCTTTTGACAGTCTCGAGCGAATCATCCCGATACCCCGTGATGCCTTCATCAACTGATAAGAGAAATAGATCAAGGCCATAGTTGTGCCGGCGATTCAGCTCTGACAATACATAAGCAAGCACTGTGGAATCTGCACATAACAAATGAAGAAGAGGAGAAAGTAAAAAATATGTTCAGAACCCATAAAATAAGTCAGATGGAGCTGACTAAAATGCAATACCATGATCTAAATGAATAAATAGCATGGTGTGAATAGCAGTGTTTATTTGGGTACTAAAGTAGCAAAAATAATAACTGAAAAATGAAGCAAGCACTCCCAAATGAACACAACAAATTTACATGATCCGGTTTATAACCTACATACATAGATAAGACTGCAATAGTATTTTACTATGGAAGATATACAGGTAGACTCAATGTCTCTCACTCCTACAAACACAGTAGACCCCAAAAAATATAACGAAGCACAAGTATACCAACTCTCTCTACAAGAAACTCGCCCTATATCTCCCATAGTGTAGTTCACTCTAATTTCTCTCTTTAGTCTTTAGTGATTTGAAACTGAGAAATTAGCTCCCTCTGTATGTTGAAGTTCCAGGGTCTTACATTTCAGATACGGTAAGTCGAAGGATCCATACACAAAATCCAAATTAAGAATTTTCGACGCCACAAATATGCTTTGCACTGCCCCATTGCGGGCTATTGCAAATCTAAAACTGGAAAGTCAGAGAAAAAGGGCGACTGATTGTTGAAGGCTTTTAAATAGAGCAACCCCCCAACCACCTCATCAATGCATTGTCAACAAATCTCCAAACTGGCAAACATTTGAGCCAATCCGCCACGTGAGAACCTGATTCAAAATATCAAATCTCCAGAGATTTCTCTTTTCATTAAACCTCTAAATACCTCAGCCTCTCTCATCTCTCTCTTAACAATTCTCTCTCTCCATCCCTCACTTAGGCCCTCTCTCTTACCTGTCTCGAGTTCGGCAACTTTTATTCAGAACTCCAATGGCTCTTGCTCTCAATCTCTCGATTCAGCAACTCTCAATCCCTCGGTGACTCTCATTCTCTCGACTTTGGCGACCCTTACCCTTTCAATCTCACTGTTTACACCTTGAGGTAATTTCAAAATTATTTTGTATTATGTAAAATTGATTCCCTCTCCTTTTTCGAAAAACTCTAATTTTGAGAAAATCCTAATTTCAAATAACTAAATTTGAGAAATCCCAAACTTTTAAATATTAGTTTCTTTAATTGAAAAGGCCCAATTTTCAAAATCAGTTTCTTAAATCAATAGGATTGATGAATTATTTGAATGGGAAATGTTTGGATTAGAATATAGAATGATTAATTAAATTATCAAAGTAGTGTTTATCCCAAATTAATTAGGATTGGCCAGACCAGCATAACCAAACTGACCAAATCGAACTGCCAAGAGATTCATGTGGTTGGCTTGGTTTAGCTGACTAGTTTGGTTGGCTTCGGTTGATAATTTTGGAAACAAATGTTATTTGTTTCAGTGAGATATTAGGCACAAAACCGATTGAACCGGACTGATTACACCCCTAAGTTATTGACTTATGTTACAATCCTAAAGTGTTTTGTGGTGCAGATGCAACACATTCGGGTGATCTCATATATGTTCTCTCTTGCTTTGAGGTGGCCTCGGGCCTTAAAATAAATTTGGGAAAAGATGAGATTCTACCAGTAGGCTTAATGACAAAGATTAACTCTTTGGCTACCGTCTTGGTGTGCAAGGTTGGATGCTTCCTTCTTATTAGGGTCTGCAACTGGCCCCCCCTTCGTGTCCAAGGCGATGTGGAACTCGGGCATTGAGATATTTCAAAAGAAATTGGCTAGATAGAAGTGATCACTAACCAAAAGGGGGCAGATAACTCTTATAAAGAGCACTCTGTCCAGTTTGCTTACTTATTCTTTGGCTCTATTTGATATTTCGACCTCATTGGTAAAGAAAATTGAAAAGATGCAAAGGGATTTTTTGTGGAGGGGTTTGAGGAAAAAATTAAATTTTGTTTAGTTGAGTGGGAGAAAGTGTGTTCCCCTATTAGAGAAGAGGGCTTAGGTATAAGAAGAGTGGGAATTTTTAATCAATCTTTGTTAGGAAAGTGGTTAAGGAGATTTGCTTATGAGAGGGATAGGTGATGGAGAAGGATGGTAGAGTCTAAGTATGTGCGTGGGTGGGAAGACTGGACCTCGTCAGAGGTTTCCATATCTCATATTCTCATGGGACCAGTCTATGGAAAAATAGGTGGGGGTGAGATGTCTTTTTTGTAGGCTATTCGAGTTTGGTAGTGAGGAATAAGACAGGTAAAGTTTTGAGCTCATGTTTGGTATATAAGAGAGAAGATGCAGGTTGCTTTTCTAGCTATTTATTAGCTAGCAGTGGATTGAAATGCATCAGTGGTCGATTATTTTTTATGGGTGAGATAGGGTAGTGTGGGACTTTTGTCAAGCAGGGAGTTACAGGATTGGGAGATGGTTGAACTGTTGGTTTTTACAGAGAGGTTAAATGGCTTGCCGAGTTTTGTGACGTCAGAGGATATGTTGAGATGGAATTTGATCTCTTTGGGATCTTCGAGATGGAGTCTTTTTTATAAGGCACTATGTGGTTCCCATGACACTTCTTTCCCTTGGAGGGCTATTTGGGAGACTCAGACTCGGTCCAAAGTTGTAAGGGAGAGAAGATGCAGGTTTCTTTTCTAGTTATTTATTAGAAGGCAGTGGATCAAATGCATTAGTGTTCACTGGTCAATTATTTTTTGTGGGTGAGATAGGGTAGTGTGGGACTTTTTGTTGCGGAGGGAGTTACAAGATTGGGAATTGGTTGAAGTGTTGGCTTTGATGGAGAAATTAAATGGCTTGCCGAGTTTTGTGACATTGGAGGATACATTGAGATGGAGTTTGATCTCTTTGGGATCTCTTCCAAATGAAGTCTTTTTTATAAGGCTCTATGTGATTCCTATGACACTTCTTTCCCTTGAAGGGCCATTTGGGAGACTCAGGCTCGATCCAAAGTTGCTTGCTTTGCGTGGTGTGCAGAACATAACAATATCCTTACAGTGGATAATCTAATATGCAAAAGGATATTTTTAGTGAACTAATATTGTATTGCAAGATGGTAAATCTTCTTCTTTTGCATTGCTCAGCCTGAAGCCTCTGGACTTCAGTCATGGGTGTTCCCTCAAGAGGTGCTGGACCTTCTTTGTTGGTAAGGAGCTAAGCTTAGATGGAGGCACAGAAAGATTTGGCGGATGATTCCGTTTATAAAATTTATTTTACTTACAAAATAAATGAATAAAAAAGTTGGCATCTTGTCTATGTACGCAGGCTATAATATGAACACTACGTAAATCTATTGTGTTATTTTGTGAGTGCTTGTTCCATTTTTCATTAATTATTTTTGCTACTTTGGTAGCCAAATCATTGTTCTTCACTGCATACCACATCCACACAAAAATAATCGTACACCAGCAGAAGAGAAAAAGAAAGATGTGCCCAATGATGTATAAAAATTGGCCAGCTTCTAACTATAAAGAGTACAGCATTCCTGTCGTGAGAACCCACTGGAGGGCACCGCTATTCAGTATTCACCACCCCCC
>JAOTRH010206507.1:0-11051 GCA_034768845.1 Heliamphora exappendiculata | reverse complement strand
GTACTAGAATAGACAACCCATTTATTATCCTTAATAACCACAGAGTTATTAAAATAAACCAAATATTCGTCTTTAGCTAATCCTAAAACGGAAGCTAAGTTCCTTCTAATGGCTGGTACATAAAGATAAGCTCTCAATATTAAAACCCAAACTCTACCAAAACTGATATTAACATCTCCTATCCAACTGTTGTTACCTTTGTATTATTATTGCCCACATGCAGGTAAATCTCTCCATCACTAAGTTGTCGGGTTTCCTAGAACCCCTGCAATGAATTGCAGACATGATTAGTGGCTTCCGTATCTACACACCAGGTACCGGTAGATAACACCGCTAAACATATTTCCATAACCAGTGAACAGAAATTACCCTGTTTGTTCTTCCACATGAGAAATACTGGGCATAACTTTTTCCAGTGCCAGGTCTGGTTACAGTGAAAACATCTGCCTTTTGGCTTTTTCACACCAGTTCGTGGCCCACTAATTATGCTGAAAAATGTGTCTCCCTATTTCTGAACCTTTTTCTTCTTCGTGCCTTTCGGCCCCGAGGAAGAACCTTTTTTTGAAACAGACACATTTTCTGGTATTAAAAGATTACCATTTGTAATTAAAGCTATATCCAAGTTACATTTCCAATCAACATAATTTGGTCACGTTAGTTTGTTTTCTTTGAGTATTAAAGCAAGTGGGTTGAAATCTATTTTAATCCTGAAAATCAGATAATTAAATAAAATCGTTAATTATGATGAGTAAAATTTTGAATTTATTTTAATTTGGTTCCCTCTACCATTTTAAAATTAATTCGCCAGTAGCCTGGTAACCTGTGAATAGCATGCCACGTTAGGTGGACGCCTACTATCCATCATAAGACCAGACATGCTGATTCTTTTTAATTTTACTATCTAGGCAACTGACCATGCCAAGTAAAATTAAATAGCTGACAAATCCAATATATAATAGCAGTGACTCAGTTAGAGAGGATACTATTATATACAGCTAAATGTTAACGATCACCTAATTCCAAATTAATCATTTCGCAATGAACTCTTCAGTTAGAGAAATGATCAACACTAACAATTATTAAGAATTATCCCTAAAGTAGGTTTGTACTGGCGATACTACAATTGATCTGTCCGTTGGGGAGGTAGGCTTTACTACCGAGACGCAGGGTTTAATTGCATCGCCTACAAACTGGTGATGAAGACCACGGGATTTATCTGTGAATAAATTTTCTCTCCTACTTAAATTTTTAAAATATTTTTTAGAGTTATAAAAATCCGTTTATGTAACACCTCGGTACAGGCCGTAGTTGTAGCAACCCAATTTGTAACGACCAGTGTACCAATCCAACCCAAGCCTTAACATTAGTGACGGTAAACCAATAAGATCTTAGGTCACTGAAAGATTAAAAACCCTAATTCGATCCGAAAATCCTAAAGTGAGCATTTTCACTAAAAGATTGAAAACCCTAATTCGATCCGAAAATCCTAAAGTGATCAAATGCTCAGAGAAAAAATCTTAATACTTAGAAAAAACTCCTAACATCCTAGATTAAGTAAATAATATGAAATATTAGATTAAAAATCAAAAATTCTCATAATTAGGGTAAAATGACAATTTTGCCCTTAGTACAGCAAAAAATCTTAAAAATTTAAAATTTGACACATGGACACCCAAAATCAGATATTTATATGCAATTAATTAATAAAATATAAAATAACAACAAAAATGATCAAAATTTCCTTGCATGGCCAGCCACCTAGGAGTATGTGCTCCAAAAAGTCACTTTTTGCCTTTTAAGCTTAAAAATGAGAAACATATGCATAAATTAAGAATTATTTTGACCCAATACTTTTCATACAAGTAATATATATAATAATATAATAATATAGCTCAACAGAAGTAAACAAATAATTATTTAAAGTTTCTACACAATAAATAAGTCAAAAAGTCAATTCTAATCAAACTAACTTAATTTAACTTAAAAGCCTACACTTATTTATTTAATTACTATCAAAATTATGATAAATCATGGAAAGACTAAATTAATTATAAATACATTAATATAATAGATTTTAGTAGGTTTAGGTACATAAAATTAATATTTTATGTAACTAAATACACAAAAATGCACTAAAATACCATTTAAAACCCTAATTAATTACCAAAATAGCTTTTTCTCTTCCCAAACACTGCATGGCCGAAATCCCCCAGCCCCAAGTCTGATTTTTTACATCTCAAACAACTCCCACCTCTTAAACAACCAATGAGAATTTAAATAAATTCAAATTTTAGTTTATTATAATAATTACCCTTCATTTTAAATTTTCCTATAAAAATACACCCCAAACACTCTCCTCCTATACACACATTCGGCTGAGAGAATTGAGAAAGAGGCTCCAAGAAAATCTTAAGTGTTTTCAAGAAGAAGGAGAGAAGAAGAAAAGAAAAAGAAAGAAGAAAGGAATGAAGGAAAGGCTAGGGAGCTCAAGATGTGAGCATTAAAGCTAAGTCCCACCTCTTTTCAACATTTTGAGCTTCAAATATGGTAAGTAAACTCTCTAAAACCCTATAATATTTTCCCTTAAGATACCCCCTTAATCCATCTCTATAAACAACCCTAAAAGAATGAAACAAAAATAACTCAAAAATGCGTTGTAGAAGTGGTTTAGAGACTGTTTGTGCTTAGACAAGCTTTGCATGTGCTTGTATGTGTATGTTTTTGAGTTATCTAGTTTGTGTGTATTCTGGAGTTTTGATTTATATGAGTTTAAGACATGCATCCAAAGAAAGCACAACAAGAATGCACACAATATAAGCTAAGCAACCAAAACCCTAAGTAGGCTGATTTTCTGGACTTATTCATTTTCTGTCACCAATTTTAAATAATCATAACTAAATGTAGAAAAATGGTCTTAAAGTGATATTTTTGTCCAGATCTAGATTATTGAGTTATATTTCCTACAAAATTGGTTTGCAGTGATTTCGTTCGGTATAACTCCATATATCTCATTTTTTCTAATGAGTGTCAGATCTTGACCACTCTAAATTACAGACCTAAAAACCTTAAGTTAGAATGCGAACCAAGCTTAACTCAAAACACAAAACTTGTAGAGGACATATTTATCTTTCTGTCCACGAAAAATGAGCCAACAATACGAAGTCTTGATAGGTCAAAACACTTCCTAAAGTCACTGCTGAGGTTTAGTGACTGACAGGCCTCTCTGTCACACCTTTTTATGAGACATAAAACCTAATTAGTTTGAAGCCAAATACACACGTGGTAAACATGAACTTTGTAGCTAATATATTAAACTAGTTACTGAGCAAAAATTAGCCCAAAATACCCTCGGAGGATATCCCAAAGGTTTTAAACATTCTCTGTTAAAAATACACTCTGCAGACCCTTTTTAGGTTGATTGAACCCTCTTTATAAATTGCCCAAAATCTCAAACTTTTTACAAATAATTTGCTCTAGTTCAAAACATGAAACTTGTAGGGGATATCTTAAACTAGAAGTTCACCAAAAATTAGAGTCATATCCCTTGAATTGATGCCCCAAAATAGTGTCCAACAATGGCTCAATTCTTATGTAATTCTCTGTAAATTGCTAAACCGTTTTTACTAAAATAAAATAAATGACCTATTTACGTTAGGAATTGACCTTAGTGATAAATATAAAAGTTATAGAAAATATTTTTATTTAATTTGTGTTAAAATATCAGAAATGAAATCTATGTGTAAGTATTTCAGAACGCTGTCATAAATTTAAAACTAGCAATTAAAACTTGTGCCCAAAATTTGCTAAGTGTTTGAATGATGTTACTTGTGAGGCTTAAGTGTGTGAGTCTTATATGAATTTTGTGAGTAATTAGTGTATGAAAATGATACTTTTAATAAAATGAACTCATACTGATGAATTCGATTCTATGTCGCTTAAATTGTGATTATGCATCGCATGATTGTACTTGATGCCTTAGCAAGATGTACCATGTGTCATGTCATATTTATATACCATGCAACGATTAATTGTACGCGAGAGGCATATTGCACATCATGGGAATTTCTCCATTTCATCTTGGGTTATTGGAGTTCCCTTCGTATCTTCCGATTGGGTTGGGTGACTTAGAAATCATTTGTTCAGTGGTTGTGGGTCTAGGGCATCCCTGGTTGCCATGTTTGAAAATAAAATTGGAAGTTTTTATTATAAAATAGAGATTTAGGAACCATGGGTTCGTCACTAGTTTTAATTTAGATCTTAAGTTGATACTAAGTGAGCATCCTAATTTTTAATGTGGGTAATTCCATAAAGTCCCATCACGGCATTGACAATAAGTTCCTGAGGCGGCAATAATATAAAGTCCTATCGCGGCATTGACAATACGTCCATGAGGCGGCAATAATATAAACTCTCATCACGGCATTGACAATAAGTCCCTGAGGAGGCAATAATATAAAGTCCTATCACGGCATTGACAATAAGTTCCTAAGTTGGCCATAATATAAAGTTCTATCACGGCAATGACAATAAGTCCCTGAGGCGGCAATAACATAAAGTTCCATCACGACATTGACAATAAGTCCTTGAGGTGGCAATGACAACATGTCCCATCATGGCGATGATAATAAGTGCCTGAGGCGGTAATAATGATAATAAGTCCTAAAGTGGAACTCCTACTTTTATTTCTGGATTCAAGTTAGGTTGGGCATCTACATTGCAGCTGCATCACGCACTTGCACAATTGTGCTTATATATGCTTATCCTGTTGAAAATGTTAAATTGTTTGTCTCTTAGGCCTTAAATTGTGCTGGGTATTATACGATATGTATTGTTGGATATTTTATTGTGAGTTTATTATACGGTTTAGGGAATTTGCTTCTAGGCTTTGGCTCATGAAATTCGTGCCACAGGTGCGTGTGATGAGTTCTTCGAGAAAGTCGCCCCCTACGAACAAGACGGAATTGAAGAACAGTGTGGGTGACAGGAGCCAGCGGACCCCGACAATGTTAGCTAAAGAATTTAGTTTTTACCTTTTGTTCTTTTCGTTTAGTTTCCACAGGCATATTGTAATTTTTGTTAAATTTTCTGGTGAAACTGTAATCGTTATGCACATTTAATCAATTTCAAACTCTTAATGATGTAATATTTATGATATTTAAATATGAATGAACGGCTAGAATATTCCCCTTACCTATACTTATGTATGCCCCGAAGTGCCCAGAAGACAGGGCGTCACAGTTGGTATCAGAGCCTAGGTTTAGTGAACCTTCAGGCCTTGGGTTGTGGGAAACCATGCGTTCTGTCGCGTAGAAGCTCTGTAGGGTCGTTGTATTAATTATAATTATCATTTATATATTATAAGAACTAAAATCTACTGCGTCTAAGTCCTATAGCGACTCGTGTTAGGACATTACCTGATTCAGAAGCTATAGGGAATCTACATGCGAAGGACGTGTAAGAGCATCGAGATCGAAGATCGGAGATTCATGCGAAGATTTGTCTTATTTTAAGGGGGGTAGACGGGAGTATGCACTATGAGAAGTTTTTAATATCACTTCGAGAACCACCGTTAGAACCCCACAACTTCATCCTTATAAGTTCTTTTCTCGTTCACCCTAAACCCTTATATCAACTTTTTTACCTAATTGCAGTTCATTGTATATCCTTCCTTCTTATATCCCCAGTCCTCAACGGTACCATCAGGTGTCATTCGTCGGTAACCCTTATGCACCCAAGTCTTGTTGATAATCCTATAAGAAATTCAATCCTAGGAGACACCTGTGTCCTCAAGTTTTCACACCTTAATGATGGCCGGTATTTGCATTTGATTTTCCTCTTATTCAAGTCAGCCTCCTTGAACTAATTCTTCTTTCGTAGAGCTCGATATAATTCTTTATTAATTACCCGTTCCGAACATTCGGCAATGATAAAATCTTTTCTGTTGTTCATCTTCTCTCGATTCTAAAACTACACTCTGTTGTAGTGATTTTTGTAAATTCTTTTGTACACTCTTGAAACCCTTACTAGGAAAGTAGACTTGGATACTTGAATTAAAGTACGTTAGGCCGACGTAACTTCAGTGCACTTATCTAGTTCGGCTACCCATTGCTTAACATCTTCTTTATCATAATCTAATCGTACTAGGCTAGTTCCAAGGATATTTGTTTAAGTATTGTTTACTGTCCTCCTCTTGCTTCACCTATGTTTGAACCCCAAATAACCATTCAATTTGTGTCAACGGTGGCTGCCTTAACCGTGACCATTTGACCTCATCCGACTTATCTTTTGAACCATTTGGGAATCTTCCATTGATTCTCGGTAAAGGATTTGATTACCTTCCCTAAGCCACTCCAAACCCCAGCCACGTATCGTGCAATCTAGTATATCATTCGAAATCATCGGCTAAACGTTTGACCACTCACTGCCCCAGGTGGCCTCTCCTAAGTCTTAGATCGATGAGAAATTTATTAGAGTTTAGCGCTTTCATGAGAAACTCAGGTCGTTCACATCCTCAGAAGAACCACCTAGCACATCATCAAGTCGCGTAGAAGATCTCTACTTGGAGTTTAAGCACAGAATGCCAGCCAGCGTCCGCGCTTAACGTATTTTGAAGATCAATAACCCGATAACAAGAACTGTTAAGTAAAGGCTTATACAACATCTCTAACGGAGACCTACACGAAGGTTCCTATAGCCATCACTGATAAGGCTCGCATGGGAACCGCAAGAATGTAGTACATGGAAGTATAATGGAAATGCTATGGAACTTGGAAGTAACATGGGACTATGCAGTCAAAATTCAATGTTTTTATCCACACCTATTCTGGTTGGGCCCTTATGTGTTGTGTGTCTCGCTCTTTGTGATCACTCTTTGTACTCGAACTCGAATGATAAGAAATACAAATGAATAAGTCTTAAATTAACTCCCCAAAATCCTGAAACCAAGAAACAATTAAAACTTCAAAAGGATGACTCACGAGCCGCAACAACTTCCCTCTTTATTCAGATGGCTGGTAGATCACCTAACCATCAACAGCCAGCAGATTGACCTGTAAACGAAGAAGCACTAGGGTTAACCCATATCTTGCATGAACTTGCCACCAGCATTAACTGTCCTCACATCCGAGATAGGGCATGGTTCTTATCAGAACTCAGAAAATAACGGGCCCCTACGTTTAAGGGAGGAGCTGAACTGAGAGTAGCCAAAGAATGGCTGAGAGCTGTCAAGAAATTATTTAACTCAATAGGAGTGCAGACTGATGCCAATCGAGTAGCTCTAGCAGCACACTTACTGAAAGGAGAAGCTGACTACTGGTGGTCTATGATAGACAACACCCAAGATGTGGCAGCTCTAACTTGGAGTCAGTTTGAAGAATTATTTTTGAAAAAGTACTTCCCAGCTCCCTTTCAACAGGGACAAGTCAGGGAATTTCTTGAGCTAAAATAAGGATCTATGACAGTAACCTAGTACATCAATCACTCCGAAGAGTTGAGCCGATTTGCCGCGACCATCATACTGGACGAAGAATCAAGGGCACGAAAGATCGAGTGGGGCCTAGAACCCTCTATCTGAACTAGAGTCATCTGCTTACAACTTCCAACTTACACTCAAGTAGTACAAGCAGCCCTATTGGCGAAAACAGACTTAGCTGACTCTAGAAAGATTTGGAACCAGAAGAAAGGAAACCTTAGCTCTGGAGGACCAGTAAAATGCAATCGAGTGTTTATTCCAAGGAAGCCATATCAATGGGAGAATAGACAAGAGCAGCTAAGGAACACCTTTACTAAATTTATAGTCTGCTTCAAATGTCACCAACTAGGACATAAGAGGTCTGAGTGCCTGCGCCTAGGACATAAGACCCTAAACAACCATTCCCAGCAGTGGAGGCAACCCTAGAACCAGCCACCAAAATACCCGCAGCTAGCTCAGGTCGCTCGACTAGCAATTAACCAACAAAATAGGATGGGAAGGCTACCGCTTAACAAAAACCCGAGACCCCAGGGAGGATGCATCTTTGCTCTGCAGAAGGAGGAAGTAGAAGGCACCCAAGTTATACAAGGTATGTTTGTGCTATTCAATACCTTTGTGAGAGTGTTATTTTATTCTGGAGCATCCTCTTTTTTTTTTAATCTTTGGCATGTAGGCAATCTCTGTTCATAGAACCCAAAGTGTTAGATCAAACTTTAAGTATCGATACACCCTTAGGATATCACATGCAAGTAGACTTTATTTATACAGCGTGTATGTTGAGAGTACCAATACCCTTATGACATTTGACCTGCGAATTAGGCATTTTAACAAATACGACGTGATTCTCGAAATAGACTAGCTCTCTGGACATCACACTATCATACGGTTTCAAGGAAAATGACATGAAACCCTGACACCGAGTGATGTGAAGGTGTGTAGATCAAGTAACTTCAACATAAGATTAGCTTACATGCTTACCGTTCTGTCAGCCCCCAAGTTACCATGAGTTGTATGCGAATACAAGGACGTAATTTCGAGAATAGCTCAATAGAAATCTAAAGCAATGTGATCCAGAAGAAAAGAGATTCTGTTAACAGAAGCTCTAGGGCACCACCACGGAATAAGAAAGCAAAGACGAGAAGGCATAATGCTAGCAAGTCATCTCCAACCCTTCACACGATGAAGTACGATACGAAATTTCGAGGACGAAATTTGTCTAAGGGGGAGTAGTTTGTAACACCCCGGTACAGGCCCTAGTTATAGCAGCCCAATTTGTAATGACCAGTGTACCAATCCAACCCCAACCTTAACGTTAGCGATGGTAAACCAATAAGATTTTAGGTCACTGACAGATTGAAAACCTTAATTTGGCCCGAAAATTTTAATTCGATCCGAAAATCCTAAAGAGATCAAATGCTCAAAGGAAAAACCCTAATACTTAGAGAAAACTCCTAGCAACCTAGATTAAGAAAATAACATGAAATATTAGAGTAAAAATAAAAAATTCTCATAATTATGGTAAAATGACCATTTTACCCCTAGTACAGCAAAAAGTCTTAAAAATTCAAAATTTGGCACATGGATACCCAAAATCAGATATTTATACACAATTAATTAATAAAATATAAAATAACAATAAAAATGACCAAAATGCCCTTGCATGGCCAGCCACCTAGGAGTATATGCCCCAAAAAGTCACTTTTTGCCTTTTAAGCTTAAAAATGAGAAAAATATGTATAAATTAAGCATTATTTTGACCCAATACTTTTTATACAAGTAACTTATATAATAATATAAAAATATAGCTCAACAGAAGTAAACAAATAATTATTTAAAGTCTCAACACAATAAATAACTCAAAAACCTAATTCTAGTCAAACTAGCTTAATTTAACTTAAAAGCCTACACTTATTTATTTAATTGCTATCAAAATTATGATAAATCATAGAAAGACTAAATTAATTATAAATACATTATTATAATAGATTTTAGTAGGTTTAGGTACATAAAATTAAATTTTTATGCAATTAAATACACAAAAATGCACTAAAATACCATTTAAAACCTAATTAATTACTAAAACAGCTTTTTCTCTTCCCAAACACTGCATGGACGAAATCCCCCTGCCCCAAGTCTAATTTTTTACATCTCAAACAACTCCCACCTCTTAAACAACCAATGAGAATTTAAATAAATTCAAATTTTAGTTTATTATAATAATTACCCTTCATTTTAAATTTTCCCATAAAAATGCACCCCAAACACTCTCCTCCTATACACACATTCTGCTGAGAGAAGTGAGAGAGAGGCTCCAAGAAAATCTTAAGTGTTTTCAAGAAGAAGGAGAGGAGAAGAAAAGAAGAAGAAAGAAGGAAGGAAGAAAAAGCTAGGGAGCTCAAGGTGTAAGCATTAAAGCAAAGTCTCACATCTCTTTAACATTTTGAGCTTCAAATATGGTAAGTAAACTCTCTAAAATCCTATGATATTTTTTCTTAAGATACCCGTCAATCCATCTCTATAAGCAACCCTAAAAGAAAGAAACAAAAATAATTCAAAAAGGCGTTGTAAGAGTGGTTTAGGGACTGTTTGTACTTAGATAAGTTTTGCATGTGCTCGTATATGAATATTTTTGAGTTATATGGTTTGTGTGTATTCTGGAGTTTTAGTTTATATAAGTTTAAGACATGCATCCAAAAAAAACACAACAAGAACGCACACAATATAAGCTAAGCAACAAAAACCCTAAGTAGACTGATTTTCTGGACTTATTCATTTTCTGCTATCGATTTTAAATAATCATAACTAAATGTTAAAAAATGGTCTTAAAGTAATTTTTGTGTCTAGATCTATATTTGTGAGTAATCTTTCATACAAATTTGGTTTGAAGTGATTTTGTTGGGTATAACTCCAGATATCTCATTTTTGCTAAAAAGTGTGAGATATTGACTACTCTGAGTTGCAAACCAAAAAACCTTAAGTTAGAATGCGAACCAAGCTTAGCTCAAAACACAAAATTTGTAGAGGACATATTTATCTTTCTGTCCACAAAAAATGAGCCAACAATATGAAGTCTTGATAGGTCAAAACATATCCTAAATTCTCTGTTGCGGTTTAGTGACTGACAGACCTCTCTGTCACACCTTTTTGTGAGACTTAAAACCTAATTATTTTGAAGCCGAATACACGTGTGGTGAACATGAACTTTGTAGTTAACATATTAAACTAGTTACTGAGTAAAAATTAGCCCAAAATACCCTCAGAAGATACCCAAAAGGTTTTAAGAATTCTCTGTTAAAAACATACTTTGCAGACCCTTTTTAGGCTGATTGAACCCTCTTTATAAATTGGTCAAAATCTCAAACGTTTTACAAATAACTTAGCCTAGTACAAAACATGAAACTTGTAGGGGATATCTTAAACTAAAAGCACACCAAAAATTACAGTCATAACCCTTGAATTGATGGCCCAAAATAGTGTCCAACAAAGGCTCAATTCTTATGTAATTCTCTGTAAATTGCTGAACCATTTTTACTAAAATAAAATAAATGACCTATTTACCTTAGGAATTGACCTTAGTGAT
>JAOTRH010206496.1:0-11052 GCA_034768845.1 Heliamphora exappendiculata | reverse complement strand
TAACATATACATACTGAATGTTCATCGATGGAGGCTCGGTTTTAATAGCGTGGCTAATTAGTTTTAAAGAACCGGTTACATCAGTTACAAATTTTAATAAATTTATATTATTATTATGATTATCATATATACATATTTATATATATATATATATATACAATTATTATTTTTAAATGGGTATTTCTCGTATTTAATTTGTAACGTTCGAACCCGAAATTTATTATTATTATCATTTATTCGTTTAATCTAATTAATCATATATTTTTCTTTTTTTTCTTTTTTTAAAACATATTTCTCACTAATACCAAGGCTTCTCCTAACCGAATACTCTCACCTGAGGCAATTAATATATATATATACCAAATAAGTGCAATACCTAGCACTACGGATCTTTACAAATGTACTTAGAAACTTTTATTATAAACTAAGAAAATTACAAGAGAAAAGAGAGAAAGGGATTTACAAGAGAGAAGTGGGAGAAGGGTTTAGAGAAAAGCTTAAGCTTCAACAAGGGTGAAGTGCCCTTATATAGAAGAGAAGTCACAGATTTCAAACCTTTCATTACAGATCTGCGAGTGCGCTGGAGAATCACGAGTATACTGATGACTGGCAAAGATACCAGGTGCTTTGTCTTTTACAGATAGTGGATAGATAGTGCACTGAAAAGTGAGCCAGCTGGTTGTCCTTAGCGTATGCGGGGAACAAAGGACTATACACCTTTTGAAAAAGAAGTGCACTCAGAAGATGCCTTTGTCGTGGTCTGCAAGTGGAGCACTCAGGTGCTAGTGTTTGCTCATGATCTCTCGTCGGTAAAGGAACTATTTGGGTTGTTTATAGATGTTTTAATTAATTAATCTGGCAATTCCACGGAGTAGAGAATACTTCTGTTTTGCCATGATTAAAGCAATCAAAGTGATTTCGATTTAGTTGCTGATGCTTTCTCTTTAGCAATTCCAATTAAGGAATCCCAATAATCAGTCATGGAAATATGATCATTATCTTCATTAGGATCTTGGGACTCACTGGTTAAGCAAAGAAATTGATTAGTATCCGGTTCAGATGGGGTAAGAGACTTCATGAATTTATCACGTTTAGTCTCCATAATGGATGTAGCACATAGGAAATTGAATTTCATAATTTTCAACATCTTTACAGTTAACTGGGCCTTTGATAAATTCGGGTATTGGGCTTTAAATGTACGAAGGATTAAAAGACCCAAAGAGTCCATGTTAACAGCAGGGATAGATGATGGTGCTTGTTGGGCTTGGGCCTGTATAGCATCATTTGCGGATATAGTAGCTTGAATTTTGGATAGGGCTTAAGCCGTATCAAATCCATTCCACCATTTAAAGAAAAAAGCCCTTTGAAGGGTAGGACAATTTAAATGATGTAAGTCACATTTAAGACTCCATCTCTAAATCCAATCAAGTTAAAATTCAAAAAATAAATGTGACATATGTTTGCCAATGGGATTCCATTTGCAATTGGGTTTTTCAAAGACAGTAGCAGCTTTGGTTAATGATAAATGAAAGTGATGTTTTATCCGTAAGGAATAAATATCTTATACAGATTGAGGAAGGACCTTGGTGGTCGTCCCTATTTTTTTCCACTAGAAAAAAAATCAAGAGAGAAATCTAGAAGTAGAAACAATTTTTGGATTCATGATAAAAAATTATGTATGTTTACAAATGAGATTTTGGTAATAAAATGCCAAATGCCAAATGCCATGCTTGTACGTAATCCTAATAATTGTATTGAGTTCTATTAAGTTTTAGGGTACGAGTCCTAAAAGGATCAAGACCTCAAGCACGAGGATCGAGTACGCGAATCGCATAACACTTAGAGTGGGTAATGGCTGATTTCTGATCAGAACGGTTCACATGGTTGTGAACAATCTGAACTGAATCAGTTTCAGTTAACATAGCCTCATAGACGAAACGATGTCGTCCTTCAGAGACTAAGTAGTTCTGACTGCCCAGATAACGTTTCTTAAGGAACCATGGGTCTTGGTACTATTAGAGATCATCCATGGTAAGAGTTAAGATATGTTCTGTAATAATATTTTGAAAATACTGTGGTTCAGATTCTAGAACTTGTTTAAGGTTTTTGGCCTGCGAATGGTTGGGTGTCTGAGGTGACCTAGTTCTCAAAAAGGGAAATTTGGATAATGGAACTTTTTTGTTTCTCTACTTCGCCTTAGGTGGCATTGGATTGATCTACAGATTGATTCTGCAAGAATTTTTGTGTTAGAAAATCAGGTAGAGAATTAGAACCTTTTATGTATTTAATTTAAAATCAAATGAACTTAATTCAAATTGCTATCTAGCAAAAATATGTTTTGAAACAATATTCTTAACATCTTTTTATAAAATAGTTTTGACTGTACTGTAGTTAATACGAAGTAAAAAAGATTGATTTAATAAATTATCTTGAAATTTAGAAATACATTTGACAATTAAAAGTATTTCTTTTTTAATAGTAGAATAATGCTTTTGAGCATTTTTTCATATTTCAGATGTGAAACGAACTAATTCTTCTTTATTGGAATTGGGGTTTCTTTGTTTAAGAATGCAACCATAACCAATGTCAGAAGCATCAGTGTCAACAATTTTAAACCAACTACGATTAGGTAAAATTAAGCAAGGTAAAACTTTAACCCTAAGTTTGATTTTTTCTTACAGTTGTCGGATGACCATAACTCCAAGGTGGAGGATTTTTAGTTAACCGAGTATACAGTATAGCTACATCATGGGCTAAGTACTGATAGAAGTTTGAAATGTAATTTAAATTTCCTAAAAAATATTATAATTGAGTTTTGTCTTTTAATTCATCTAAAAATTTAGAGGCAAATTCAATACTACGGTCAATGGGTATTATAGTACCCTAGTTTATGTTATGACCTAAAAATGTAACTGTTGTAAAAAATAATTTCATTTTAGGTGCGGATACAACTAAATCATTTTTATGTATAACATTTTTAAATATTTTAAGATGTTTAAAGTGTTGATCTATGGATAATAAATAAACCAATAACATTATCAATATAGACAATACAAAATTCAGAATAAGAAGTGAATATATCATTCATAATATTCTAAAATTTAGATGATGCATTTTTTTATCTAAATGGCATTGCATTCCACTCGTAATGACCAAAGGGTACAAAAAATGCAGTTTTGTATATATCTTCTTCTTTGATTTGTATTTGCCAAAAACTTAACTTTGAATCAAATTTAGAAAAGATAGATGCCGATTGAAGGCGATCTAAAAGATCCTTCTTATTCGGTATTGGATATCTTATCCATTGTAGTTTATCATTCAAAAGTTTGTAATTAATTACAAGCCTAGGAGTTTCACGTTCAATTTCAGTATTTTATTAACATAAAAAGTTGTGCAACTCTATGGAGAATAACTCTTTCGGATTAAGTATTTATTAAGAATGTCTTGAATTTCCTTCTTGCACATTTTCAGATAGTCAGATTTCATCTGACTAGATCGTGCTTTTGTAGAGATTTGAATTTTATCAAACCATGGTTCATAAAGAAGAGGCACAATACGCTTTTTTTCTATCTCAAAAAGCAGATGGTAAATTGCTACATATTTCAATAGTAAATTGCAGTTCTACATTCTTAATCTTTTGTTGAAGATTAGGATGTTGAAGTTGTTGATTTATATTCATTATAAAAATTTCTTTAGATAACAAATTTAAATGATTTTTCTTAAGTAAAATTAAAATTTTAATTTTATTAAGGGTTTTAGTTTCAGGATTAGTAATAAAGGGGAAGTAAACTTCATTACCTTTATAACTACTGGAGATTTCTTTTGAATCAATTTTACTGATTGGCATTAACAAGTTAAAGGAAGTGCCTAAAATAACTTCTTGTTGTAGATTTTGTACCAAAAGAAAGACGGCTGGTAAGCAGACACATTGGTTACAAATAAAAACTGTAGTTAGTTTGTACTGTATTTTCATACGAGTACCACTAGCTGTAATTAAGAATTGTGTAGCCTTTTCAAAGTATTACGTATGAACAATATTTTCTTATATACAATTCATATCAGCTCTACTATCGACCAAGCTAATAGCATTTTTAATAATATATTCTTTCAACTATCAACCAAGGCGATAGCATTTTTAATAATATATTCTTTGTTAATGACAAGATTAATTTGAATATACTAATTTTTATGCGTAACCTTCTGAAAAAGGTCAAGTGAGATAATTCTCCAGAAGGAGTAAGGGTTTCGATTTTCTTACTTTTCTGGTTATAAACTTCCTGACTAATGAATTTATTACTTTCAAGATCAAAGAGTCTTGACCTAATAGTAAGAAGATCCATTTCATACTGTTGATTAAACACTTTTAATTATTTAATTTCAGTTTTAAGAAATTTTATTTCTTTATTTAAATCATGAATGGTTATGGATTTATCATAACTATCATTCATATGATTTAATATAGTTTGTAGACTATAACTCCAATTTGGGGGAGTTATTACAACATTCTTATTTTTAACTGAAGATGTTAGAGTCTAAGTTAAAAAAAATTCAAGAAATTTTTTTATAGCTATTGGATCTTGAATGTGTTCAGACACATCAAGCATATCTTGTTAATTACTAGTAAGAACGTTTAAACCATTTAATTCACAAATAGCTTTTCAATAATTACTAGAATCTTGTTTTGTGGTAAGTTCATTTATAGAACATTTATCATTACGATTGTTTTTTGACAAATCTTACATAAAAAGAAGAAGATGAAATAATATCTTCATGTGAAGATTCAAATTTCGATTCAGATGTACTATTAAATAATAATTTACTTAACTGTAAATTCCTTAATTTTATTGATCTCGAGTGTAAGTAGAAAAGAATTTTTGCATAAACTCATTGTGAGTTGAGGTATGAAATTCTTTACTGATAATTTGTCTAAAAAAAGAGTTTGGTGTAAAATTCATAGAATTACATATAAAAACTCATTTATGAGACAGTAGGTGATGCTCTTTGAGGAGCATCTTTAGATGGTGAGGAATTTGTTGTTAAGAGATTCTAAGACCTGTCAAAACAAATCCAGAAGTGGATTCAGGTTTTTGTCCTAAATTTGCTATGGTGGAAGTTTCATCAGGTAATTCTGATGTAGCAGATACAAAATTAAAAAGTCTACTAGATAGCGGATATGAAATACGATAACTAGGTGGTCTTCTAGAAGAGACACTTCTAGTTAACGGTTGATCCAGATTTAGACTTGCAAATGAGATTTTAATATCTTCTGCGGCATTCTAGACAATTTGATCTACATTACTGTCCAAAATTGGTCTAGGCATAACTGCCCTTGGGATAATTCATTTGGTGGGAAATTTGATTTCATCCCGCTAGATCAAACGGGGTCTAGCAATTTGTGTGATTAAAAGATTACTTTCAATCACAGTGGTTTTACCAGGGTCACTGCGTAAAACAGCATTTGGGCATAAAGTATTCATTACTTTATAATGTATACGGTAAATAATAGCAATGGTTTCTAATCCGGAAAGAAAATCATAACCATGCGTTTGTAAATTTAAAGTTACTGCATCAAAAAGATTTGCATCAGATAATGATAAATTTAAGTTCGGATAAACATTAAAATAGACTGGTCCATGACATTGACTAGTCTGTGCAACACCCATAAGAGATGAAATAAAATTATTGCATCTACCATCTCTTAGGGTTGCATTAATGCTACCATTAACACCTAATAGAGTTAAAGGTTTAAGAGCAATTTGTATTAAACCAATATGCAAATATTGATACTTATGCAAATAAGCTTGTATGTCTCTTAAACTAATAAGTTGAAGAGTTTGTTCTTGATTATCTAAATAAATAGATTGTTCAAGTGTTTTTACAGTCTTTTAACTTTTGAAGTCAAAGAGACCTACCTTGTAAATCAACTTTAATTTGTATGGTCCATTTGTTCAGTTGATGAGTTTGAGAAAACTCAACAATTTCAACATTTTTTTACTGATCTATCAGGCTTAAAGAGAGAAAGTATTTAAGAAAATATATACCTATATGAGACAAGTATTAGTATGGCTTCATATTTATTTGCTAGATTATATCTTAATTAGAACACTTATAAGTGAGTTTTGATTACACGTCTATCAACGATTTATAGTATCATTGGATGCCCAACCATTTCGGTAAAACGGGTCTTACTCACTAACCAACGCGACTATATATATATACATATATATATATATATATAGATTGTTTGAGATTCTAAGTTAAATGGTTTTAAAACACTGTTATTATTATATATTTTTTATATAATTAATCATCATTAGTTTCGTATTAAATTTTTAATTATACTTATGTACGTAACAGTCGTAACCAAAAATTTATTATTATTATTATTATTATTATTTATTTATTTTAATTAATTATATTTTTTTTTTCGAGATATCACAAAAAGCCTCCCCCAAGGATCATAAAACGTTTACATTCATCCAAAATATAAAATTCTTGGCCTTATGGCCTTATAACCCAAACATCTATGATGTTTAACAATTCAAACATATAATTACATCTTCAACCATTTCACAAAACATACGCATCTCCCAAATCAAGTTACAAACTGTACTTAGAGTCAAGGCCTTCCAAAAAATCAAAACAAAACCAAAACATGTTTGATCTCCTCTACGACACACTCACATCACTAACACCTGAAAAAAAGTTATTCAACAATGCGATCCAAGGCTTAATAGGATTCTAAACACCAAAAATGAATCATACTCGATATGCAATAATCAATTTTATATCATCAAACCCAACACAAAAAATTCAATTTTCTCATGATTTACTAAAAATCATATTCTCATCATCCAATCATTATAATTTCGAATAATAATATACCATCGTACAATTACACTTTCTTTGGGTCACATCAAAAGATATTGGTACCTATGCTACCTTTATGTGGATTAATTCAAGGGATATCGGCACTCAATTTTGCACAAATTTCTGGTCTTTTATCGAGAAACTAGTCAAATTTACATTAATTCCACACACTTCTCAATATATACAATATATAATTAATAATATCGGTTCCTCAATCATTACCTATGATTTTCACCTACAATCTATGTATGCACTACATGATCACAATTTAATTATCGACAATTACCATAATTTATCACAATTTTCATAAATACCATGATTTTATATGAAATTCCCAATTTATGCATATTTCTCCCACACATGGAAAAGCTAATATTCTCATGGATTTAATTAACATTTATATCTCTATACAAATCTCAATTTAACTTCAATTTCACAAATTTTCAAGAATTTCAATTCATTCATAAAGAGCACTTCTCACCCAAATTTAGGGTTTCTTAAATCTAACACATTTCATAACATTTTCATGAAATAAAATGAAATTAATTACACATACACCACACATATTCATAGAAGGATTATAATCCTCACTCGGTGAGTCGAAAATCACAAGACCCGAGCACTCTTGATACCCGAACTCGCCGAAATCAAATTTCGCTTGGTTGTAGTTGAAGCTTTTAACGTGTAGAATAATTTTTTCTCTTTAGACATTAATCGATTTCAAGCTTAGAGTCTCCAAAATGGTAGAGAAAGAAAGCTTAAACCTTGGTCTTCCATATATGAGAGAGAGAGAGAGAGAGAGAGAGAGAGAGAGAGAGAGAGGACAAAATGGGAAGAATGGGAGGCCAAAGTGGCCGGCCACAATGAGTAGAGTAGGATGAAGCTTTCTTGCAAACTTTGCTCCAAACTCTTAGGCCACTAGTTCTGTATGCATTTAAATTATACCGAAATTAATATTTTAATTTGATGTAAATTTAAAATTTTATATTTTTGAAAATCATCAAAATTTAAAATTATTCTCGAATTAAATTTCTCAAGCTTCTGCGCACACAGGTGGTCCAACAAAGTTCGTTAAAATATACCCAGACCAACTGGCCACACATATATATAAAGCACATATGCTCAAAAATAATACTAATACAGGTAGATTACCACATAAATATTTAATTACACAAATTAAAAAGGGACTGAGTCTCACAGCATGCCAGAAGTATGAGATTACATATATGGTTGTCAAATCAATCTGCCCAGATTTAGTGAATACAGTAGCGTATTTGATCAACAGAAGACTTTCAAATTACTTTGAATTGTGGAGTGCTTAGAGGAAGTGTAACGACTCGGCTTTTCATTAAAAAAATTGATAATAATAAGAATAACAATAACAAAAAAGTTAATAAATAATAATAATATACATGTTTATGTGCTCATCTAAAAATAAAATAAAATAAAATTCGATTTGTTCTTATGTGCTCCATGTGCTTAGTTTTTAACTTTGATCCTTTTCCATAGATCTTGAGAGAAGCTCATTTAGTTCAAAATTTTAATTGAGCCAATCAATTCATTTTTAAAACCCAATTTAAGCCATAAAACCCAATTCAAAAGTAAATAAATAAATAAATAGATAAGCCCAATTACCCAATAAAGAGCCCTTTTGCCAAGCCAATCCCTTCTTTGAGCCAAACAACGCCTTAAATATATTTTAATTACTAAAAATAGAGTTTTATAAATCTAATTTGATTTAGAATAATATACTTATGTAGCCTAATTTAATTAATAGAAACTTTGTAAACTAGCTTTTAATTAAAAAGCTTATTTTAGAAATTCTTGCAAAATTAAAAACTTGTTTTGACATAGCTTTTAATACCAGCTCATTTGTAGCTGTATTAATGGCGTATTTAATGGAGTCTGCTAGGGCCACCGCAAAGCTATGTGGATTTGAATTTTGTTTTTAATATCTTATCAAATGTCCTTTTATTTGATATTATAACTTTTGCAAATATTTAGTCCCAATTGATAATATTTACGATTTTTTATTTTTTTTATAATAAATAAAAAATATATTTTGATTTGTTTTTATAAAAAATAAAAACAAAAATATGTTTAAAATATAAATGTTTAAAAAATAGTAGTCAGGGACTCAAGGGTTTGGAGGTGAAAGGTGATAGTTAGAAGTGGTAACTAAAAGTGTTAGTCGATAATAATAGCATGAGGTAGTGATGATAATTGGAGATAGTGGTCAAAAGCAGTGACCATAGGTGGTGATCGGAGGAAGTGGTAAGAGGTGGTGATTGAAAGTAGTGAAGAAAAAAAGATAAAATAAAAATTTATTTACAAAATAAAGAAAGATAAAATAAAAATTTATTTATAAAACAAGTACAAATATATATTTTTTTATTTATAGGAGTTTAATAAATTTTGAAAATATTTATTATTTTTTGAAAACAAAAATAATTATCAATCATGATTTTGTTTAAAATTTACAAAAAAAAATTAAAAATGAAAACAAAAAATAATAAAGACAAACTTTACCAAACGGGGCAAAGTTTTACAACTACATTAATTTATCTACATATAAGATGTCTTGAATATTCTGCATTAAACACAAGCCCTATCAAGGATAAATTGTGTGGATTTTATTTATTTATTTTTTTGAACTTTTTTATCTCTTATTTATAATTTTTCACTTTCTCAGTTCAATAGAAACCGAAAAGGTAAAAAAATAATTAAAAATTAAAAATATGACAAAAGACGAAAACAAACAACATTTAATTTTATTATTATTTTTATTATCTTTTCTAAACTTATTAGTAATTTGGTCAATATTTTTTACCTTTTTGCTAGTCTCGATAAACGAAGTCGAAAACACATAAAAGTTGATCAAAATATAAAAAATCTACTAAAAACAAGTAAAATAAAATAAGTAAATAAATAGTTATCTCAAATGGAGGCACATAATTTTCATATTTAAAATGTTATTAGATTCGCTTTCTAGATTCAAATACCAAATTTAGAAATCCCAAAAAAGAAAACAAATACAATTATAAAACATTGAAGTGTGAAAACAAACACAATTATAAAAAGTTCCAACCATGCGGCTTATAAATGCGGTGCCTTTAGAATTATCCAAATCAAAAAAAAAAAAAAAGTTCACATTCTATTTAAATATTGATAAGACAACAAAAATCTATTATAAAGATATTATAAAAAGAAAAATTCTAACTACCGCCTACTGGGGCGGTGAATAATAGGTATATAAAGTATATTGATATCTGTAAAAAAAAAAGTAAGTCCCAGCTCCGAAAGTGTATTGATATTGGAAAAAATCGTCTTTGTTAACATGACCCTTATAAAAAAAAGGATGCATAAAAAAGATATTTTTTCTACTAAAATAACTACCCATCGAGTCATTTATCAAAAAGATGCCTCGACAGTCTTTCTCATAATGAAATTTATCTATGGCACAATTTGTACGGGATTTTATTTACAACTTCTCATTAATGTAAAGTCGAACTGAAATACACGCATTAATATTTTTTTGTCGAATGCTATTTAATACTTAATTATTTTTTTCTACCTTAGTAAGGAAGCCACTCTTCTATAAAGATGTAACTTATTAATTAAATTCTACATAATAATTAAAGTTTTTAATATAATTGGGGGGCCATAGCCCCCTCAAACCCCAACATAGCTTCGCCACTAGAATTCACTGAGGAAGATGGTTATGTGCAGGAGCAACCGAGAAATAAGTGAGAAGTCATTTCTTGTAGCGGAAAAAGTTATTATTATAATCATTCAATGGGATTTACATGCATGCCTTTGGGA
Source organism: Heliamphora exappendiculata (assembly GCA_034768845.1). Taxonomy (NCBI): domain Eukaryota; kingdom Viridiplantae; phylum Streptophyta; class Magnoliopsida; order Ericales; family Sarraceniaceae; genus Heliamphora; species Heliamphora exappendiculata. Next base: position 360 of record JAOTRH010206496.1, on the reverse strand, counting down.
AAATGTATGGATAGTGGTATAGTACTAATGTCTGAGATACTAAAATCTAAAAATAAGAAGGTACACTAGCAGTGTTGACTCTAGAAATTTTTGTTGATGGAACATTCAGAATTTGATCATCTTATGTTTGCATAATATAAACTAAATTAATCATCTCAACTAACAAGTAAAATGTCAATGTACATATTCATATTCAATGTACATAGTCAAACTAAGATTTCTACAATCAACAAATGTTTTTCTTAATTTGACCATATTCATATAACATTTTTTGCCCAATTTTCTAATTTAGTAATTTCTACAACAATTTATCCATATTTATAAATTACCAACAGAACCAATTATCCATATTTATAAATT
>JAOTRH010206485.1:0-11052 GCA_034768845.1 Heliamphora exappendiculata | reverse complement strand
ACACGCAACTACAACTTTAAATAATCATAAATGGACCACCAAACATACCTTTAAACTATTTCCATGGATTCAAACACTAGTTTCCGAGACCCCCCAAACTGCTGAGACCAGTGCGACTGTTCCAACAACCGGCGACTTTTCCGGCGACTTGGCTAGGTTTCCGATGACTGTTTAAATGGCCGAAGACTGTTTTGGGAACACAATTGGTGACTTTGGTGACTGTTGAGTGGGTTTTTGGTGGATTGCGGCGACTGATAGGGTGGCGGCAACTGGTGTCGGCGACGTTAATGGCTGTCGGCAACAACTGTGCACTGGTTTGGTGGTGTCGGCGTCAGAGGTGGTAGTTTTGGTGGGTTTCGGTGCCAGAGTGGGGTGTGACAAGAGGCTGTGAGCCTCGCTGAGAAGTCGACGAGAGGTTTTGAGCCTCGCTAGAGGCGACGAGTGCCGGCGGCTGAACTGGAGAGAGGAAGAAGGATTGTCAACGATGGTAGAGAGTAGAACAGGGGCTGTCGGCGCTGTAATGGAGTAGAAAAGTATCTGTCGGCACTGGTGGTGGCTGGAACAAGGTCTGTCGGCGCTTGTGGTGGCTGGAATAGGGTCTGTTGGCGCTGGTGTTGGCTGGAACAGGGTCTGTTGGTGGCTTAGGGTTAGGTTTAGAAGCTCATGAGGCTGGTTGCTGGTTGATGGTGGCTGGTGGTTGGAAGGAGGCTAAGGTTTCGTGGAGGCTAGGGTTTCATGGTGGCTCGGATACCATATTATGAAAAAGAGAATAATGGAAAGCCGTACCGAAAAGGATAAGCAAGACTCTTATTTATAATCAAGCTTGGCAACGCCACTACATCCATACACGCACACCCACTAGATTATTATATATATAATAATAATACTAATACAATATATATCTAACATTCTTTAACTTCATAAGGAGTTTGTGTTGTATAATTCATACTCCACCTAAATGCCTTTAATCACTACTTTAACAAAAGAAAAACTGTGCATTCACAGGGTGTAACAATTTAGCAAAGTAAATATATAATGAAAAATTGTATCATATGCTTATTGGGTTGCACGTCTTACCATGCTTAGTTGCATATCATGTTATTATTAGTTATACTTCGGAATGTATGTTAGCATGAGTATTGTCACATTTGCATTCTAACATATTGGAGTCTTTTTCGTGTCTACCATTGTGGGTGGGGATACATTGAAGTTGTTCTTTTCTCGGTTCTAAATCTAAGGAGTCTCTGGTTGCCAGTTTATTAAATATTTTGGGATGTATTCCCCGTGAACGCCCTGGGTGCGTCCCCGGTGTAAAAAATTGTTTATAATAAAAATTGTTGGACACCATGAGTTCGTCACTAGTATTCTGACTTTCATATCCTGGACTTTGGCTTGACACCAACGCGGCATCTCAAATCTTAAGGTGGGTTTATCGGTTTGCGCATTGGTTGATATTATTTCTTGGTCGGAGGGTGGCCTCATCCCCACGTTGTTGCCATTTTTGCAGTAAAACAGCTGCGGCATGAAGCCCGGCGAAGGATTTACTATTGGCAACAAGGCTTACAATGGCTTTGGTGATCAACTGCTCATAAAGTCTACTCTTGTAATTCGCGGCGTGGAATTCATGTTATGTGTTCTGGTTGTATGTCGGGTTGGGCATTCATATTACATTGCATTATCATTTCTTGCATAATCAGTTACTTTAGCATTTACCTACTTAACATGTTGTACCTTTTAAATTTGCCTTTTTTTTATTTTTATATGTTTTTAGCATTGTATAAAATGTATTGCGTTGAATTTGTGCCGTGAGATTGGTTGGAGAGTTTGACTGTTTTCTTCTGATGGCATTCGTGCCACAGGTGAGGAGGAAGAAGTTTTTGAAGGAAAGTTCCCCAACGAAGAAGGATATGACTATTAGGATGAGCAAATCCAAACGACGCATGAATGAAGAATCAAGCCTTCTTTTTGTTTGTTTATTCGGTTTCTGTGCGATCATTGTAATTTTGTATTCTTTAGGAAACTATAACGATTATATATCCAAGCGTTGAAATTTTAATAATGTAATATTATAATGTATATTTATGAATGAATCGCTAGAATACCCCTTATGTTATATTTATGTACGTCCAGACGTGTCGGAAAACCGGGGCATCACACCATCATTCCTCATCGGCCACTTCCCTGTCTTAGCCCAAGTGAGTTTCCATCAACCAACATGGGATCTGGCCAATTATTGAGTCATGTAGAATGATGCCCACCATGTTGTTTACCTTCCATCACTTCTTTCCCACCAACCTCATTTGTCGTTAAATTCATATTTTAAACCCCTATATGTCCACCAACCATGCCAACTTGTCCACTAGTTAAATCCCCTTCACTTCAATCACACCCCTTCTTTGCTTCACTCGCACTCAACGTTTTCTTCTTGTGCCATTTGCTTTCTCTCCTCAAAAGTGTTGCAACATTATTCTGAACACCATGATTTCGTTGATATAGCAACCATGGCCCAAATTCAAGACCAGAACTTACCCCTGGCAAAACCCATCGGCATTCTGACAAACGGCAAGATGAAACTTCCATCACACTAAGCAATTTTGCTCACCAAAGATAGAACATGGTTGTGGTATTATAGAAAACAATAATTAAGGCATATTTTTATGCGTTTCTAAGGGTAGCAAATCAATAATTAAACACATTTAAGAGCTATATATCCATTTTAAAGAGTTGTATTATAGAAAACAACACTAGAATTGGCTTAAAAAACTAAATACTAAGTAGAAATAGCATCAAATATATAATTTCTACACAAAACAATGTAGAGAGTAAAGAAAAACAAGTATAAGAAAATGAGATATTATAGTAGTAGTGGAAGACATTTTTAAGAAAAAATATTTATTGACAATCTTTATAAAAAGAGTACTATGTGGTAGTAAAGAAAAAAAATGCGTAATTTAATCATACTTGTTTTATTATTTCTCACTCTCTCTCTTCTCCTCCTTTCTAATTTTTAGATTCTCCAATAATTTTAAGATTTTGTGTTCTCTCTCTCTCTCTCTCTCTCTCAACCAAAAAAAAAGACAAACAAAAACAAACATTTTTAGTTATTCCTAATAAGTGTCGAAACAACTAATTGTTGAGTGCTTTTATCCGTTTCGGTGTGTTTCGAAATATTTCAGTGGAAATATTTGAATTTCAATATTTCACAAATGTTTTGTTTCGGTTTTTCTAGAAAACACAAACAATTCGGCCACTTCAATAAAAACAAAACGAAATTTTGTTCCTTGCTTATACTACATCTAAAAGTCAAGCTACACATTCAGATTGCCAAACCACCATCTCCCATCAACCAGATTTCTCTAGGCCTCTGTGGTGACGGAGATTAAAACGAGAAGAAGGCCTCATTCGGCTCTGTATCCCGCTACACATTGTTTATCCACCTATAATCTTCATCCTTTTCCCCGCAATGACAAGCCCCAGTATCAAACTGTGCCACCAGACTTAGCCAAAACGACATTGTGCTCCTAAACTAAACCTTCTCCACCCTGACATTGTAACATGAACTCTTCAACTCTTTATTCACCATGACCACACACCACGCCACTGCTTCCAAAAATAACAACATAGTGCTCCTAAACTAAACCTCCTCCACCCAGGCATTGCAACATAAACTCTTCAACTCTTTATTCACCATGACCCCACACCACACCACCGCCTCCTGAAAACTCCTCATCAACTGCCCAAACCATAAGAACCTTTGCCAACAAACCCCATCCAACTCCCACCTTTGCCTTTGGAATCCTAACCATGCTCCTTCTCCCCTTAACAAAAATGAACACTTCCTAGAATCCTCTCCACCCCTAACCAAGCTATGGCTTATGAGTTTACCAATCAGCTGTGGCTGCTAGACCAATGATCCACCAACAGGCGCCGGTGATCCCTGCAACACATCCCACATCTTTCTAACACAAGTTACATAACCACCTCAACTCCACCTTTGACATCTTTCTAACACAAGTTACATAACCGCCAATGATCCCCTGACACCATTGTTGCCACCCTTACCATCACTACAATGGAAAATATGCAAAAAATATTTTACTGTAAAAAATATTTTACATTTAAACAAACAAAGCCTAAAAGAAATAGATATCTTTCATTTTGTTCCATGAATTAAAACATAAGTTGTTAAATTCTTCAGTATTATTCAAGTTGAATACATCTAATTTATCAAATGCCCAATGAGATATACTAAATCTCTAGATCACTGGGATAGAATTCCCGTATTTGTAAAATAAAGGAAAGATTCTTGAGGGAATATTAGAGCGCCAATTCGTGCACAGCTGTGTTTGAGTAGTGTGTGACTTAGCTCCCCCAACCCTCGAGGGAAAGGGAAAAAAAAGGATAATAAAGTTCCCCCTTCTTTCACTTATTTAGCGACAAGATACATGGACTAGACCAAGCTGTCCAGAACAATGGTAGCCCAACCAGTCAGCTGGGTCTGGGGATAATGATGGTAGGCTAAAAAGCCTAAAATTTTACTGAAGTCATCATGTTACGCGAGCAAGTGAAATACAATTCTGAAAAAATCAAAAAACATAAATTTAAAAGTTTAAAAAATAAAAACATAACTAGAAACTCACTTGGGTATCCACAACATTGTGCAACTTGATTCCAAATTGGAAATACAAAGCCTGCAAATGAGGACAATATGCAGGAGCAGTCATAATGAGTCATAAATCAAATAAAAAATATGCACAGAAATCCTAAATCAATTTTAAGACCTCACTGTCTCGTTTGCAGTCGTGAATAACTTTTGTGATGTAAGTAGACTCAAGAGCAGGCTTACAGGCTTTGATCAGCACTTTCCCACCTTGAATAGCATCAACTAAGTATATAGCATCTGGAAAAGCAAGCTGCCACAAAAATGGATGTATTCCAATGAAATTCTATAGTCATAATTACCTCATGACCTGACTAAACCACAAGTGTCAACAGACCCTAAAATAATAATTTTTAAACTTCTAAAATTAGACCTACACAAAATAATTAAAAAAAAATGGAAAACTCAAAATTTAAAAAAAAAAAAAAACTCTGTCAAACACTATCCATATGGAACTTCATACCTTCCCCCATAAGGGCTAGCCTACAACCAGTTGGGTTCATAGTTCTCGCTTAAATATCCAAAACCTCCTATTTAAACTTCCAATATGGACTCAACACAAGCCAAAGTGGATCAAAAATGTTATAAACTCTCCCTCTTCTTCCCCTTGAGGCTCATGTCCCCGGAAGGGACTCATTAAATCACAATTATCACAACCAACTCATGGCCAAGCTCATTGAATATTGACATGAGCTTGCCCGTAGCCCCACGCAGTCTTGTAATCAGGTTGACTTCGATAAAATGAGTAATATACAGGGTCCCATCCCAAATCCCAACAGAGCTAGCCTACAGTCCAATTAGCTTTATTATTCCCACTTATGTACCCAAGAACCCCATGCAAACTCCCGATGTAGGATTCAACACACACCAATATGGTCAAGGTCCTTACATGTATGTGTTTAACATAGCGACTATGTTACAAGATCTACTCCAATTGCTAGCACTTGTAACAAACAAATGCTTTTCTTATATTAGTTTCTTAGATTGCATACACTGATTAGTTGTATATTCATTCTTCATTCTTCAGAGTCAGAAAGAGTTGGAGGTATTATTCCCACACAGTTGATACAAGTAGGGGTCCCATATGTTGATTTTTCATGCAAACAAGTTTAAATTTCATATAAGATTGGAATTAAAATTATTTCATTTTCCCTGTCCTTTGAAGGCAATGATTATCCCTCTAAAGGAACAGTTTGGAAAAAGGATCCTTCCTCCTAATAGTAAAGATTTAAAGAAACTAATTTCATACTTCTTCGAAATATCGATTGGAAGAAACCAATTTCATACTTCTTAAGAAGTTGCATAGTGATGAGAACATAAATAATATGATTCTGGATACACAAACTTAGGATGGTGATACTTAAAATTTTATTTAACCCAAAACCTATTATCAAACGCTTATAAAGAAATAAGAACGCAACTGTCTATAAATTTAAAGAATCTTATTATTACATTAAACCATTTATTCTGAACTGTAATAATCATAATCCCAATATTCTAATTCTTCGTATTGTTGCAGGCATGTTCTTAGATGTCTTTCAATATTTGTATACTCGCAACCAATAGAAGTGTACATATATCCAAGGCATGTGGGGTACCTTATCAATTATCACAAAGCTCATTAACTGTAGATTCCATAAAAGCATTCAGGATTTTCTCACTACACATAAACATAACACTCTAATTAACTCAGAAATTACACGGGACAAAATTGGGATGATAGTCCAGCACTTGAACTAGAAGCTAGTTATCTAAGAGGTATAGGAGTAGACATGACACCTGCATAATGCAAAGAGTCCCATATCGACAGAGATCAACACCCTCACAATCAAATCCAATAACGAGCTGCCTTTCAGGAGAGGGATAGAGAAATTCTACTGGAAGTTGAGATGCATCGGTGACTATATGAATTGGTACTAGAGATAGATGTGCTTCGTGATCCGGGTGCGTGCTACCTGCAAAACACGTGTGATTGGTAAATCTATAAAAATAAACATGGTGACAGTTTAAACCCAAATCTCAAAAAGAAAAGAGCTAGAAAAATGAAAATAGAAAGGTTCAACAACCAAAAAGTCATAGTTCAAGTGTGAGAACTAACTTTTTATTGCCCTTTGGCAAAAAGGGCCTTACATATTTAAAAACCGGACTCATTACACTTCCTATTTCATGGATGGCCTAATTCACTTTTACACCAGTAAGGGCATTAGTTTTCTGTCATACCTCCAAAACTTTTTGGGCAACACACAGAATCTTCATTTTCTAATTCAACCATAAGGCCATATTTTAGATCCGTGCTATCAAATTATATCACTTTTTTAAAAGGCAATATATTCAAATTTTAATAAATTATTCAATTCATTTCAGGGGCCTTCTAACATGCTATTCAAAGATAAAGAGTTTGAGGATAAACCCAAGCAAACAAATGATACATTTAGCTCATTCTTTTTCCTTCCGTTTAGTTTCCCTCCTTTTTTCATTTTTTGGTAACAGTATACATTAAGCAGAGCAAACGAGAGTGCCACAAGGTCAGGTCCACAAGAGAAGACTTCTTTATTTTGATTATCATCAAGAACATAAATTTCTTTATTTTGATTATTATCGAGAACATAACACTTCTCGGGGCAATGGATGTATAATTTGACAAACAACTTAAACTCCACTTTCCGCAGGCGTCAAATAAATTGAGTGCAGCAACAAATAGCACCATTCTTCCATTAAATTTATAAGGATTGCTAGAGCAAACAGATGAAACAAAAAATAATAATTCATTTGTGCTATAAGAAAAATTAAGAGAAGAGAGCAGGAAGCAAGATGTGCAACATGAAAATCCACTTCAAACACAAATTCAAACCTGATCGAAATTAAACTGCAAATAGCATCAAAATCATCAAAATAGAGAAGAAATGAAACGAAATTAGGGTCGAATGTCTCAAAACCCACAAAGCAAAAACCTAGTTACCTGAAAATAAATCCAGATTTGGAAGACAAAACCCATTAACCAAAAACCCAAACGCAACCACAAAATAAAAGCAAAACCCACGTTCAGAAACATGCTATCATCGAAACCCAAGAGCAAGAAAGCCCAAACAATTTCCCCATCAAAACAAAACACGCGCTGAGAGACGTAATTATCAAACAACAACCCCATAAAGCAAATGTCCCGTGAAAGAACGGATATAAATGAGAAAAGAAAAAAACGCTAAAACGAGACCAAATTTGAATGAAAACAAGAATCAATGTTCACCTGAGTCGGAAGGGAGAGGAATGCACGTCTGATGGGGAGGATTATCAACCGCCATGTGATCAAACCCGCTCCTAAAACTTATATTCTTCTATCTGAGACACGACGAGTTAATGATTTTCTGAGAAAAAATAGTAATCCGAGGTTCGAAAGTTTTTCAGAACTTACACAGTCTTGATGTTCGTCTCAGGCCATGCCCCTCATTTTTCGCGCGTTTACCGCATTCTCTCTCTCTCTCGCTCGCAGTTACAGAGCATCTTTCCATTATATAAAGTGGAAATATGGGTAACTATTTCGTGTTCCAATTTCACGTGGTCATCTCTCCTTAAAAAAATCTTATTAAAAATATAAAAACTCATTTTTGTTCGATAATTAATAAAAAATCGATGTCTCTTAAAAATTATTTTACATTCTTGGTGATTTATAGAATTATTTAAAATTATTTCAAAAACTTTAAAATATGCAGAAAAAAAATTATAATTTTACAAGTCACCTAAATTTTAACATGTTCTTCAAAGATTCATCAAATTTTTAAATAATTTTAAATAATTTTATAAGTCACAAAAATTTTAAAATATTTTTAAATACTCATCAAATTCTAAAATAATTATTAAAAAAATTTACAAGTCACCAACACTTTTAATTGTTCTTCAAATACTAGTACAATTTAGCCGCTAAAACTTTTAAATATTTTTCAAAAATTATTATTATTTATATATCAACAGTATCACGTGAAATACCTACGTAATCTCTTGATAATTTAGTCTTTCGATTTTTTTTAGTTAAAAAGTTAAAGTCCAACTTAATTCTTTTAATTAAAATACTAAAAATTAAAAAATCAAATTAAAAGTACTAATTTATATAATATTCTATTTAAACTTTTATCACATTTAAAAACACAATAATATTCATATTTAATAACTTTTTATTATTAATGTTAATTATATATAATCGTTATATTAACTATATAAAAAATAATACCATTTGATTTTAAACAAAATAAATAAATTTTTAATCAGTCAACTTAAATTTAAAAAGTTATTTTAAAAATTAATTTATGAAATAATATATTTTTAATAAAAATAAGATTTAACTAAAAATACAAATAAACAAACACAACTATTAATCTGGTTGCCAATTAGCGTGCACTCCGTGAGTACTATGACCACATTTGCCAGCGTCAAGTTAAATTTTTTTAAAGTTAAATACGTAAAAAAAAAATTGTTTAATGAATTGTAAACTTGATTTTAAGTCAACAGCTACAAAATTTTTATTTTAAATTGTTATAATTTTTAAAAAATTATTTTTAAATAATTTATATTAAATATAGATCTTTTTTTATAAATTTTGAAGATTATAATTTTAAAATATAATTTTTATAAATTACAAATGTGTATAAAAAAGTTATGATATTTTTAAAAATTATATAAAAAAAGTAAAAAAGTCTAAAAAATTAAAAGTTTTAAATTGACTAACAAAATTTTTTAATTTTTTAAATTTTAAATAAAAAATTAAAATATTCAACTTAACAACAGTTGTCAAACGAGACTTTATAATTTGCTTGCAAATATTTTGTCTTGTGCGTGAATTTACAATGACAAATGTGACGGATGCTAGAACCACGCGCGCCTTAAGAGCGTGAGCTCCACCGAGGCTTTAGATAAAAAAATCTTACTTTTCACAAATTTATAAAGAAAAGATTTGACCGTCATAAATATTTGTTATCTATTTAAATAATTGACAAACAGAATTTAGATTTCTTTATCACAAATAAGTAAATTAATTAGTACACTAATATTAATATTTTTAAAATACAAATAAATATATAATTTTTACAATTATACTCGATCAATTTTTACAACTGAAAATCACTGTCTAATTATTTCATTATCAATATCATTTAATATATCTCTTTTAATATATAGAATAAACAAATATTATTAATTTATTCTTATTCGCTCATTTGAAATTGTATATTAATATATATTTTTTATCATTCATTGGCACGTGAGCTCATACCACTTATTAACAGTTTTTCAGGTGGGCTGTTGAAAAATAAAAATTAAAATAACTTATATAGTGCAGTATTGAAAATAATTATAACAACTTTTGAAAATTTCTTTTAAAAAACAAAATATTAGTGGGCATTTACTGTTTTTCATTCAATATATGATTTTTTAACAAGTAAAATTCATTCTCATAAAAGCTTTAATGCGCAAAATACTTTTGAACAAAAATACTCTAAAACAGACAAATTTATAAGTGCCTTTTCAATATATGTATAAAAAATACATATAAATTTATTTATTTTTTATTAAAAACACGAGTAAAGAATGCAGATATATTTATCTATCATATTGAAAGCACATATAGAGAATACAGATAGATTTATCTATAATTTTTCAAAATATATATAAAAAAACACATATAAATTTATCTGTTTGTATTATATGTGTTGATATACAAACAAATAAATGTATCTATTAAGCTCTGTTTGCATGATATTTTTAAAAAAAATTACGCAATTGAACCTTGCATGAACCTTGCGTGTTAAAACTTTTTTTTTCTACCTTTAACTAAAATTCCTTTAAAATTTTATTTTTTTTATTATTTTTATTTTTTCCACTCACACTTAATACACTCCTTACCTTTCTGTGTAATTTGGCCTTTTGCGCTACAGGATTTCAAACTCCGTACGCGAATAGATCTCTCCCATCTCCGGCAAATATATGCTGATTGTTGCTTCTTCCGCCTAATTTCAGAATAATAATTCAATACTCTTATAGTAATATTTCATTCAAATTACTTAATGAAACATTTTTATATGTTAAAAAAAATAATAATAAAAAAAGTTATGAATTTTATTAAACAACTAATAATTATAAAATTAGAGTACCACCTAAACTTGCTCTAAGAGTATTAAATATTTGTTCATAATTTCACTACTTGTCCTTACCTTCGTTTGCTGTCTGCCTCTTCTTTGCTTTGTTGTTTCTTTTTACAAAATAATTTGTTGCATCTTTCGTACAAATAATCATCTTTTAAAATTATTTATTTCTTATATATTGTACATTATAGGATAAATTATACTGACCTCTATTGAGATTTTTGATAAAAACAAAAATCTCTTATGTAATTTTTAAAATATAAC
>JAOTRH010206474.1:0-11052 GCA_034768845.1 Heliamphora exappendiculata | reverse complement strand
TAGTGGAGACCGCCATGAAGGTGGAGGATACTCTGAATGAGACGCGCCGAGACAGAGACAGTCGGGGACAGCAAGGTGGGGGACGCTCATAGGATCAGGGGCGCAGGGAGAACAGCGTCGACAGACATCTGGTCCGAGTTCTCACCCGGTGGGGTTGTACCTGCCGCAGTCTTCTACATCCAGGACTCCCGTAGCTACAACGGCAAGGTCGGATCAGAGGGCTCTTTGTCATAGATGCCAGCGGCCAGGGCATCGTGCAGCGGAGTGCAGGAGTGCAACGCCTATTCAGGCCCAGTCACAGTCACAGTCGCAGGTGCAAGAGAGAGGATCACTGATATGTTTTGAGTGTGGGCAGTCTGAGCACATCAGGAGAAACTGTCCTCAGGGAGGGAGCATTCAAAGTACAGCAGGAGCACCAGCTGTTCCATTAGGCTAGGGGAGACAGATGTATTCACATCTTAGAGCTCAGACGTCCAGATTTGCAGATGGAAGAGCTTTAGTGCAGTCTGACAGATAGTCTACAGTGCAGGGCCATAGTGGACTGGCCAAAGCTAACGTTCTTGCAGAGCCCAATTCTTCTCGAGCACCGATCGTACCCGATGCTGCTGTTACCACCTCCGTGATCAAAGGTACTCTTTTAGTCTTCATATCATGGGCCAGTGTTTTTATCGACACTGGAGCATCACGTTCATTTATATCATCTTCTTTCGCATCTGCTTTGGGGATGCGAATGGACTGGTTGGGTAGTACCTTGTGTGTAGAGACCCCGATGAGTGGGAGTGTGAAGTTGAGCCTTATCTGTAGATCTTGCGTGTTGGAGGTCGCCAGTCGTTGCTTAGAGTTTGACCTTGTTATTCTAGACATGACTGCGTTCAACGTCATTCTAGGGATGGACTGGCTGACCATCTATCGTGCCTTCATCAATTGTGATCGACGGAGAGTGACGATTTGTACACCGGTGGGAGATCGTTTCTGTTTTGTGGGAGACCGGGACGAGGGTTTGAGGTCTTTGCCCAATTCTGTGCGAAACCAGGGCAACCTGAGTTTCCTTTTCTCAGCTCTTATGATTGATGAGGAGGTAAGGGTTCGAGGAGAGTTACCTTCGGTGGTGTGTGACTCTCTTGATGTTTTTCTTGATGATCTGTTTGAGTTTCCGCCGAGTTGGGAGATAGAGTTTTCTATTGATCTAGTTCCCGGAGCTGCTCCCATTTCTATACCGTCTTATCAGTTTGCACCCGCTGAGCTGCGTGAGCTTAAGGTGCAGCTTCAGGAGCTACTAGAGAGGGGGTTTATATGTCCGAGTACCTCGCCGTGGGGAGATCCTGCTCTGTTTTCCAAGAAGAAGGATGGATCCTTGCGTTTGTGCAATGACTACCGGAAGTTAAACCAGGTGACTGTGAAGAACAAATATTCGATGCCGAGGATAGATAACTTGTTTGATCAGCTGAGGGGTTCGAGTTGTTTCTCGAAGATAGACCTGAGATCAGGATATTACCAGCTGAGGATTAGGGACGAGGACATAGCGAAGACCGCGTTTAGGACTCTCTATGGTCACTACGAGTTTCTGGTTATGCCGTTTGGTCTGACGAACGCACCTGCTACGTTCATGAGTTTGATGAACCAGATTTTTCATCCTTACTTAGACAGTTTTGTAGTAGTGTTTGTAGATGATATTCTGATATATTCGCCCACTAAAGAGGCACACGAGGATCACTTGCGGATCGTGCTACAAACCTTGAGGGAGCACCGCTTGTATGTGAAGTTCAGGAAGTGCGAGTTTTAGATGTCGAAGGTGAGATTTTTGGGACATGTAGTATCTACTGATGGAGTCGCTGTGGATTCTTCAAAGACAGATGTTGTGACCGGTTGGGAGCGATCGAAGAGTGTCTTTGAGATATGCAATTTTTTGGGTTTGGCAGGCTACTACAGGCGATTCGTGAAGGACTTTGCTAGGTTTGCTACACCGATGACGCGTCTGACTTGGAAGGAAGTGGTGTTTACTTGGAGTGAGTGAGTCAGCTTTCCAGGAGCTGAATGCGAGATTAACTAGTTCTCCAATTTTGATCATTCCAGAGCGAGGCTTAGGTTATACCGTGTCCTGTGATGCTTCACACGACGGCCTTGGATGTGTTCTGATGCAGGTGAGTAAGGTTGTAGCCTACGGTTCCCGGCAGTTGAAGACACACGAGCGAAACTATCCTACGCATGACTTGGAGTTGGCAGCAGTTGTCTTCGCCTTGAAGATAAAAAGAATGTTTATGTTTACTTCTCTGAGGATAATTAACAGGTAAATTGTTAGCAAATTGTTAGCAAAATACTCCAATTTCTTGTTTACTGGTTGGGCAAACTAGGAATACCTATAAATCGTTGACAAACGTATAACCAAAACACAATGATAAGCATCGTAATCCAGATACAACCTATCAAAGAAGTATGAAAGCATATTAATACTTGTAACATATAAGTATATTTTTATCATTATGCTCTCTTGCTTTAAGCCAGATAAATTTATAAAAAATACTAAAATTGTTGAGTTAGACCTATTTTGGTACAGACATATATGATGTGTCCATAGATATACTAATCATACGGTATGGAATGGCCATCATATTGGCCTTTATGTTTTTCCTAAACCTTTGGAAGCCGGTTTTTATGTTTCATAGGACAATAGCATATCTGATATTGCCAAATCTCAAATGAAACAACTAAGTTTTACTAATTTAAATCTACAAATAATTAGCAATCAAATTAATCGTATAGAAGAAAAGTAAATGAAGTTTTAATTCATACTCATTATCCTGTTATAACTCCTTAGTCATTAGGTGATGAACAGACTTTTTTACAACCATCACGTCATGTTCATGGATTTAAATTATCCTGTCAAAAAAGGGATAATGAATTTGCTAAAATATTAATTTCAAAATTAGGATCTTTAAAAATAAAAGAACCTGAAAAATAGATTAATACTTTAAACCAATCTTCATCATCTGATTCTACTTCTTCTGAATTAGATACTAAATCTAAGCCTAATAACACTTTAGCTCAAATCCAAGATCATCAATCTATGTTTGCTCCTCGGGTAAATAAGATTGAATATGAACCCACTGGTAAAACTTATTACCAACTTCCAACTCCTATGGATTTGTTATGGGAAGAATATTTTTTTCAAACACAAAATTTGTATAATGAAAAAATCATTTATGAATGGAACATAAATGGTTTATCTGAATATTAAGTTTTTGAAATTATTCATAAAATGATGATGTACGCTTGTGTGTAGAGCTGTTAGTAATACAGACCAACAAACTGATGAACACATATTTAATGGATTCACGAGTTCCTTAAAAGGTTGGTTTGACAACTGTCTTACTGAAGGACAGAAGCATGAAATATTTTATACTGTCAAAACTAAACTTGGTACATCAACTGACATGCAAGTTTAGGTTATGCAAACAAGCCAAGTTGTACAAGATGCTGTTTTTACATTAGTACAAATCATCTTAGCACATTTTATTAGCACCCATCATCAACGACATAAAAGATCTAGAGAGTTTTTTCACAATTTTTTATATCATTCCTTAACTCATTTTATATAGTAAAATGATGTTTTTTTTAACACGTATTATGCAAAGAAAAGATGCTAATATTGAACATTGAAAAGCCAAATTCATAGATGGCTTACTAATTTTATTCGTCGAAAAAATTCAAAAAAAAACTTGAAGACCAATATAATGGCCATTCCAAATCGTATAATCAGTATACGTATGGACACATCATATCTGTCTGTACTCAAGTAGGTCTAGGTAGTTGTAATGATATAAAATTACAATACCTTCTTAAAAAATAGAACCTTACCAGTAAACAAGAAATTGGAGCATTTCGTTAACAATTTGCTTACGATTTCCTTGTTAATTTTTCTAAAAGAAGTAAACATGAATATTTTTTTTCTCTTAAGAAAAGATCTAGGAAGTATCAACGTAAAAAACATTATACTTTTAAATCTAAAACTAAACCTGAATTGTCCTCTAAAGGAAAATATCATAAAAGAACATTCAAAAAGAAAAAATCTAAATCTAATGCTTGCTGTTACAAATGTGGCAAAATATGTCACTATGTTAATAGATATTCAACAAAGAAAAAGTTGAATGAATTTTAAGATAAAGACTTAAGATTACAATTAAGTCAATTATTACTTAATAGTACTTCTAGGTCTGAATTTGAATCTCCACATGAAAATAATATTCCTCTTCTTCTTCATCTGAACCAAGATTTGTTAAGAACAGATCTAACTGTAAGGGTAAATGTTCTATGAATGAACTTATTACAGAAAAAAATTCTAGTAATTACTGAAAAGCCATTTGTGAATTAAATGGTTTAAATGTTTTTACTAGCAATCAACAAGATATACTTGATGTAATTGAACACATTCAAGATCCAACAGCAAAAGGAAAATTTCTTGAATTTCTTTTAACTTAGACTCTAATATCATCAAAATCTGATAATGTTGTGATTACTCCTCGTAGGCGGAGTTACAGTTTACAAGCTGTATTAAATCGTATGAATGACAATTATGATCCATAACTATCCATGATTTAAATAAAAAAATAAAATTTCTTAAAATAGAAATTAAACAATTAAAATTGTTTCATCAATAATATGAAATGAATTTTATTACAATTAAGACAAGACTCTCTGGTCTTGAACGTAATAATTCCATGCCATAGGAAGATAACTAGAATAATGATAAGAAAATTGGAGCTCTTAATCATTCTGGAGAATTATCTCATTTTCTTAACATTTTCCAAAATATTACTAATCAAAAATGGTATATTTAAATTAATTTTGTAATTAATAAAGAATATACTATTAAAAATATTATCGTCTTAGTAGATAGTGAAACTGGTATGAATTGTGTACAAGAAGATATATTGTGCCTACACAATATTTTAAAAAAATTACACAATCATTAATTACAGCTAGTGATACTCATATGAAAATACTATATAAATTACCTTCAGTTTTCATATATAACCAAGGTGTCTATATATATGTATATAATATAATAATTCTCCATATTCATGGATACCAAACAACTTTTAATTTAATTTTTTTTTGTCTACATCAATCAACCCAGATTATTATTATGATAACGAAAAAAGTTAATTACAGAAGATGAGAATAAGATTAACTGAATTTCCTCTGATTTTAGTTTTGATTTTCTCTCCTTTTTTTTCATCTTATTGTTGATACACACACAAATATACACATGTACAATATAATAATTCTTCAGATTCATGACTACCAAACAACCTTTAAATTTTGTTTTATTTGTTTTGTTTTGCCTACATCAATCAACCCAAATTATTAGTTATGATAAAAAAAATTAATTAATTAAAGAAGACAAGAATAAGATAAAATTACCATCTATTAAGAACTTGCCAAAGATTGCTCTCAAATCTTAAACTTTACTATGGTTGTCACCCTCAAATTTTCTCTCTTTAAATCAGTTCAGCCACTTAGCTTATAGCGCGCGGACATACACACACATATAGTATTTATAAAGATATAAATATCTTACTAATAATAGTCCTCATTATAATTGACACTATAACTCGACTATATATTCCTCTATATTCTATTTTATTTAGATTTTGAATATCAACAAGCTTCTCTTTTACTTAATTAATTTTATCTTTATTTTAATCATTATCTACAAATTATTTATTTATTTATTTTATATATAGACTCCAATCTTCCCATTATCTCTAATTTTCTTTATCCAAAAGACTAACTCATTTCCATAACAACACTCAATTCCTCAAAATTATCTCTCATTGTACCATTCAGCTATCTTATATTAATCTTTTAAATTATCCTATTTTTCTAAAATTCTAAGTTCATAAACTCTAGCCCTATTTGAGATAATTGTTTATTTGCTTATTTTACTTGACTTATTTTTATTTTTAATAAATTTTTTTCATCATTTAGTCAAATTATTATATTTTTAAACTTCTCTCATCGAAACGAGTCAAAAAATTAATATTTTTTTTATCAAAATATAAAAAAATTTAAAAAGACAAAAATAAGCCAAAATAGGCCAATAAGTTAAATTTTATGTTACTTATTTTTGTTTTTAGTGAGCTTATTTTTGTCTTTAGTGAGCTTTTTTATTTATTTTTCAGTTAAATCTTTTAACTTTTCCAATTCATTTCATCGAGCTTATTCAAAAAAGTAAAAAATTGTAATCGAAAGATGAAAAGAATTCAGAAAAAACAAAAAAAAATAAGCAAAAAATAAACAAATTAGCCCAAATAGAAATATGATTAATCTTTTTTTAATTCATATATTTTTAGTTTATTTATTTGTAGTAAATAACTATTTAGAACTTTTAAGTGTGTTACAATTTTTTTTTACGTTCCCTCTCTTCATCATCATGATTTTCCCTTCGTCCTATTCTTTGTATTCAGCGATTCAGATCAATCTTGTGTATCGCATTTAAGAATGGCAATGGGGCAAGATCGGGATTAATTCTCCCCTCCCCGTCCCCTACTTGATCGGGACAGGAACAGAGAAAAATATCAAAAAAGTTGCGGGAAACGGGGCGGGTAGAGGAATATTTCGGGTATAATTTTTAAGATTTAAAATGGTAATATTAATAAAAGTTATAAATAATATAATAAATAAAACATAATAGTTGATAAATTAATATAACTAAATATACAAAATATAAAAAATATAAAAAATTAGAGATAAATATAATATTTTAATATTTTGAACTTATTATATTTATAAAATTATATTTTATACATATATTAATATTTAAAAAATATTTATTTTATGTAACCGGGACGGTGCGAGAAAAAACGAGACGGGGAGAGCAAATACCATCCCCATCCCGTTTGTTATCGGGAGCAAAAAAAAATCCTACAAAACAGGGCGAGAAAGAGACGGGATCGGGACGGGACGAAAAAAATTGCCATCCCTAATCGCATTGAACTCAAATCATTGCATCTCCAATCTCTAACTCCTGCCAAAGATCACACGATGCAAGTCTCTTTGCATTTCGTGATCACTTTTTAATTTTTTTTAATATTTCAGAATATCTGAATCAGTTTACGTACACCTTAATTAATTTTTAAAAAATCAATTTTACCGTCTACTTTTTAATAGTTACATAAACTAGCAAACCAATCGCTACGCGGAGATGCTCTATCGTGAGAAGACTCTTTACAAATAATAGAAAGGATCACCCCTCCTATTCCTTTTCTTTCCAAGGTCAAGAATGGCAGGATGCTTAACTGCTAGAAGCTAAGGATCCGCTTGGTTGTATTTTTAAAAATTGTAATTTAAAAATTATTTTTGAAAAATGAATTAGAAAATTGTTTTTTAATATTTTGAAAAATAAAATTGCATTTGGTGTACTACTTTTAGAAACCCTAACCCAAACTTAAACTCTAATCCTAACCCTAACCCTAACGCCGGCGACCCTAACCAGAGCCCGTGCTGCCGCCGGCAACCCTAACCAGAGCTCGCGCCGCCGCCGGCGAGTATCAGAAAAACACAGAGACGCCGGCGACGACGACGTCAACAGCCACAGGACGATCTGAATAACATATCTCAACGATGTTCGTTCAACAGATCTCAACGATGACGATCTGAGTGCGACGAATGATCGATCTTCACCAACCCGCAGATCTCAACAATGACGATCTCAACAGATCTCAAAGCTTCGTCGTCGTCGTTTGCATTTGGTTGTCGACGTCGTCCTGTATCAGAAAACTGATCTCGTCACCGACGACCACCTGAGAGGCTGAGACGAACGATGACGACAACAGTGACGGACGACGACGACACCAACGGCCACAGGATGACGACGAGTGATCCAGGACGACACCGATAGCCACAGGACGACGACGACGAAGCTTCGCGATGACGACGACGATGACGACGAAGCTTCGAGATCTGTGTGTTCATCAACAACGATGACGACGTTGATCGACGACGATGACGTTAAGATCTGTTGAAGAAAAAATTGAGTCAAAAAAAAGTGAAAACAGCTTTTAGCTGTTTTCAAAAATTGCCAACTTTGTGACTCGGTTTTTTCTCTTTTTTTGAAATTTTTTTTCGAAATTGCTACCAAACGAAATTTTCGGAATTTTGAACTAAAATTGCTCCGAAAACTGAGTTTCGAAAACATAACCAAACGGGACCTAAGTTTGTTTATTACAACGGGAAAGCTATTTCTCCCGATAAAGTGTACCGAGATTTTTAACCGAATTTTAATTTAAATATTCTTATGTTTTGATTATGACTAAAAATATTTTATATATTGTGTTCTTTTAATATATTTTTATAATAATATGGTTTATTTTGTAGTATTTGTTAATCTTATTACTAACAAAAAAATTAAGTTAATTGAATATTCTTAACTACATGATTTAATTGTTTTTGTTTATCATTGTTTTTTGTAAAATTATATTACCATTTATTTATATTTCAACAAATGTTATCTATTCACAAAGTTATTAATGTCTAATTAATTTAATTTTTTATAAAAATAATATACTTAATAAATATTACATAATAAATAGTTTCGATTATAAAAATATATAAAAAAGACCAAAATAATAAATTAATTGCATCCAAAGTAAAAAATACTGAGAACATTTTCAATGTTCAAAACTGTAAGAATATTCTCAGTGTTAACAAACTGTGAAAATATTTTCACTGGTATATGTGTGTGAAAATGTTCTCACAGTTTGTTTGCAACAATTGCAGTACTTGGATATTTTGCTGCGCATATTTCTTGCAATTAGCTCTGGAGATTTATGCTTTAAGATGCAATTTTTTTATTTGATTTAGAGTTGGGAAAGGAGGCAAATGAGGAGAGATTTTTGTCCGAATATTCTTAGTGTTAACAAACTGTAAAAATATTCTCACTGGTGTGTGTGTGTGAATATTCTCACAGTTTGTTTGTGAAGCAATGGCAGCATTTGGATATTTTGCTGCGCATACTTCTTACAATCAGCTGTAGAGATTTGTGCCTTTGTCCAAATTGAAGGTGTTCCTGGAGAAGAAAATGGCTCTTCTTACAATGACGCCTAGCACTATTCAACTTGGAATGCTAGTAAAGGAAGGTCAGATGCTAAAAGAAATGGTTCAAAAGCATCAAAACATTAATATGGGGACCGATTATAGTTAAACTCGTGATTTTGAAACAATATTTTCAAATTTACTATGTGCAAAATCATCTGGAGATCAAATCAGTAGATGCATTCCATCCGCTCGTGTTTGCCGACGAGGCAAACAATTTGGAGGAGTAGTTGACGTTGGTGGCAATTGCCCATTACAAGAAGAAAGTGTAATGCTATAGCTCGGTCAATTTTTACAACTCTCCGTAATGCAAAAAAAAAAGCGTATTTGAAAGTAATGATATAACTTGATCAATTTCTATAACTCTCTGGCGAGGCCAACAGTTTCAATCAATTTTTTGGTAAAATACTTTGGAACCTGTAACATTACTCTTATTACAATATGGAACCACTCATTTTGTTTGTTAAGTATGGAATCACTAGCAAAGTATAAATTATAACATCCACGATCATCTCCCGCACCCCCATCAGAACTAATATCCAATCTGTAATAAATGCGATGATATTGTTTGATCTTAAAAAAAGATCTAGAATAGTAAATTGTCAGAATTAATCAGCCTAGATTTTAATATTTAGAACTCTGGCTACTTTATAAAGGATGTCATGCTATGATATGAGTCACATACATTAGAACATAGTTCGGTAGAATAAATTAGAGCATACTTCGGGTAAATCAAATTGTGGAAATGTATGTTCATACAAAATAGGAGTCGAATTTCACTTTTCTGGCTCATATTCTCGTAGGCCACTCATACAGATAAAACGTTCAACTTCCTAAAACACGCAACATTATCGACGCGTTTCACTTTGAACAAAGAACTCCATACATTTCTTCAAACCCAGGTAGCAGCAGCAGAAGTCGTGAAAATGTCTATGCATGCCAAACATGAGCCGAATTTCAATTTCCTGGCTCATATTCTCATATAGGCCACTCGTACAAATTAGACGTTCAACTCCCTACAACACGTAGCATTATGTACATGTTTTTAGTTTTCTTTTTTTCCTTTTGCAAAAGAGCATAAAGGAAAGCATACTTCATGTTTTGTTGTAAACATAAAATAAATAAATAAAAACTGACTTCAACAAACAACTCCTTACATTACTTTGGGTAAAGATAACAAAAGAGCAAGCTAAGTATCTTCATTCCATGAATGTGAGAGTCCAATATTCTCACTTTAATGCATGCACTCTATAAACTCAGTAGTTCAGAATTGTCTAAACATTTACTGAATTTTTGCCATTTCAAAATCCAATAATTTCTACAGATAATTGTACACCCATAAAAAGAAATGAGCAAAATACATATCTACTTCAAATTAGCAGCTTCAAAATTGCTGCTTTTTGGTTTTCCCTCTTACAAATGCAGCAATCTTGAATGAACCTACTTTTAAAAAGAAAAATAGATGTAGTGGGACATTCAGAAGAATTAGTTCTTGTCATCGAATCCCGACTATAATATATATACATTATACAAACAAATACATGAACAATGCCAGGTGCAAGCCGTTGTGTAACTGCAAAAGCCCTGGATCGATTATGTTAATGTGCTCGTGTAGAATCCGAGTTTTCCCCCGCCTGAGATGAAATGGATGCAAGTACACATATCAAATATCCAGCTCAAGCCTATATATATATACATACAAGAATTTGTGAGTATCTGGTATAATGAACCATTTCTGAAGTTCCCAGAAATTGTTTTGCATCATGTCAAAAATGCAAAGTAGAAATGATTCGAAATTTTCAGGAGTCATGACCTAGAAGTGCTTTCTACTTTGGTAGTTCAGCCATTGGGTGAATATTTAACCCTAATCCATTTAATAGGCTGGGTTCCCAGCCCACCATCCACATACCCTCAAGAGGGCCCAAACTCTGCCTTTACTTGGTTTGGAGTAGGGTTGGG
>JAOTRH010206463.1:0-11052 GCA_034768845.1 Heliamphora exappendiculata | reverse complement strand
ATAATTTAGTATAATATAAGTATTTATCTAAAATAATATTTTAATTAATTAGTCTGAATTAGTTTTTAATCTCATTATTTATAATGAGATAGCTAACTTGAAACGATAAAAATAGCATTTGAAATTTTTAATTATAATTTTGATTAGCTTTAGAACCTTTCATTTATGTACTTGAGAAAGATTAAAAATTATATGTTGATTTTTCAGTCAGATAGTCTAGTACTTTTAGATACACGAAATTGTATTTTTAGTTAGATAAGGAGTCCCGAAAGTCTAGTTCATAATGTGTTTATCTTGGAAAGAGGGGCCATAAGTTAGATGAGTATCAAGCAGTCATGTATTATTGATTTTATCATGGATGTTGAGTACGTGGCAGTTTCTGATGCAGCTAAGGAAATCGTTTGGTTCAAAAAATTTCTATTGGATCTAAGTATGGTACATTCAGTACAATCGACTATTACATTTTGTTATGATAATAGTGGAGCGATTGACAACTCGAAGAAATTAAGAGCTTACAGGAAAAGAAAGCACAGCGAGCGTAAATATCACATGATACGAGAGATCGTACAGAAATGTGACATAATTATGACTAAAATTGTATCAGCAGACAACATTGCGGATCTTTTTATAAAAAATTTACCAGCTAAAACTTTTAAATTTTGGTATTTAACTTATTTATTAATAAAATTATTTTTTTTATTTTATGAGAATTTTTATGAGTAAATGTATGCATTTTATTATTTATTTAATGCTGTGAATGGGTTTTTTATTCTACATAATATTTAATCTGATGTGTAGAGTTTAGTTTACACACAGAAGATTAGATTATCAGTTATTGTAAATATAAGTTTTTGGTTTACAGCCTTAGATGTAATTGAATACACTATTAGTACGACTATAGCATAATGTTTTAGTAGATCTGTCTTGATTATGGGAACAGTAATTGTTTCGACAATTGTTCCGACTGATTGTGTATTGAACATGACAACATTGGAGTAATTAATTATGTACTATTTATATAAATTAATTTACACCTCATTGTTATTATGAGCGTTTATACTCTTAATCCTAAAATAATTATTATACACATATATTTAATATTCGTTATTTTAACTCATTAGAGCGTGCAATTTTTTATGAATCAATAATCTTGATAAGTTGGATAACAACTTTAATTATATGGTGAATATTAATTATTGACGAAATTTACATCTCGTAATCGGGATTGATGATACCACTTTAAGAAAGTTTATAAGTCTTGATCGTGCCAAATCCTGCAGGTAGATTTTATAATACGACGTGTCGAATAAGCTCAGCAGAAGGTCTTAAGAATTTTTCGAAGAAACTAATTAAATAAAATTATCAGTAATTTAATTTAATCGACGGGTGTCTATAATCTCATACAGGAAGAGAATAAATAAGTATTTAATAATAGGAGTTTGAATAATTTAATTTTAAGAATAGGGCTAAGATTGCAATTATAATTTCTAATGAATTATTATTTATGTTTTTATAAAATTACTTCTTAATTGAAATAGGATTTCATAATTACATTATAAGCCCATGTGTTATTTATTCCACAAGTCTCTGTTGTAATCTATAAAAATACTATTATATACCGTAGTCTCATAGTTTCAGTCAATCTGTCTTCAAGACTAGGGTTTTCACGTTTTTGTGAAAACTAAGTCTAGTAAGTTAGAGTTTAAAGAACATGAAAAATATAACTCACACTATAATCGTGTTCTTGGCATTCGAGAATATAACAGAAGGTTTGATTAAAGAATAGATTGTCAACCAACTATTGCGGTAGTCTATTGACTAAACTTTGTTGCAGAAAGCGAAATTAAATCAGTCAGATTTCGAAAGTATAATTCTTTTATAACTTTGGGAGTTATATTGGATTTATGTTTTGATTGCTCGATATCAAAAGTTTTAGTCTGAAGTCTGTTTTGGCACTTGTTCATCTGAATATTTTTTTTTCTGACTTAATTCATATACATATTCTAAGGACCTTATTTTTTTGGCCCAAAACATTAAACGCCGAAGGAAGAAAAAGAAAGAATGATAGAAAGAGTCAGAAGGGCCGAAAAAATCACAAATCCAACTCACAGGACAAATCACATATTAGGGAGAAGTAAGTTGGATGTTGAAACTGTGGATAGAAAGACATCTCAAGAAAGATTGTAAAGCCTCAATGAAATAGGGTGATGACACGAATCAATGGGGTAAGACTATTGTTAATGTTTCAGATGAAAAAAACATAGATGCTTTGATTTGTGCATTGGATTATAAAACTGATTCATGGATTGTTGACTCGGGTGCATCATTCCATGCCACTCTTTGCATGGATATACTTCACGGGTATGTGAAGGTAATTTTAGGAAGGTGTATTTGGGGGACGACAAGGCTTGCAGTATAGTTGAGAATGGTGAAGTGAAGATCACACAGCTCAACGGTACAGTGCTGAAGCTAAAGGATGTTAGATATGTACATAGTCTAATGAGGAACTTGATTTCAGTGGGTCAATTGTTAGAATCTGGGATCGTGATGTTGTTTGGATTAGATCCTTGGAAGATGTGTAAAGAGCCATTGGTTTTGGCCCGGGGAAAGAAGGAGAGCATACTGTACGTATCCTCAGGTTCATACAATAGTATAACAGTGGCAGCATCAAAGGGAAACACCAGCACGTGGCACAGGCATCTCGGTCACATGGACGAGAAAGGAATGAAAAGTCATGGTTTAGAAAGGGAAGCTACCGGGTATTGAGTCGGTGGATCTGGAATTCTATGTAGATTGTGTTTTCGAAAAACAGAAAAATGTCAGTTTTACAAAGCAAGTGAAAACTCCAAAGGCAAAAAGATTAGAACTGGTTCATACTAACGTATTTGGACCGATTCAAGTACCTTCCATTAGTGGCTCGATGTATTTTGTAACTTTCATTGACGATGCTACCAGAAAGTTATAGGTTTACTTTTGTAAGAATAAATCAGATATATTTGGTATTTTCAAGAATTGAAAGGCATTCGTTGAAAATGAGACATGTTTTAAGTTAAAATATTTGAAGTCTGACAATGGTGACGAGTACTGAAACAGGAAATTTAAAGATTACTGTGCATTTAACGGAATAAAGGGAATGAAAACTGCTCCGATAAAGCCGAGGCAGGATGGAATGGCATAACACATACATAGGACCATCATGGAGCGTGCCCGAAGTATGAGGTTACATGTCGGGTTGCCAAAACAGTTCTAGGCAGACGCAGTGAGTACAACAGTGTACTTGTTCAACAAGGGGCCTTTGGTTGCACCGAATTGTTGATTGCTAGAAGAAGAAGTATGGACCGGAAAAGAGGTAAACTTTTCCATCTGCGTATTTTTGGTTGTATAGCCTATGTACATGTTGAATCAGAGAATAGGGGTAAGTTAAACCCCAAGTTTTGAAAATGTGTATTTGTTGGCTATGATACAGATAGTTACGATTATAGGCAGTGAGATTCAGAAAACAGAAAAACAGTGAGGAGTATGGATGTTATATGTAATGAGTCAGTTTTGTACAAAAACATACAGAATCAGAAGGGTAAGACAATAGACGAGTCAAATTATACAATATTTGATGGATCACCTAGCAAAATCTGGGAACCCCGAGATGAGAATATATAGCCCACTCTACAAGCATAGTTCTAGATTTCCACGATCAGGAGGTCTACTAGAGTGAGTAGGCCTATAGTCAGATACTCTCTTTCACTGCACTACTTGTTGTTGACAGACAATGATGAGTCAGAGTGCTTTGAAGATGCTTTGTAGGTTGAGGCAAAGAGTGAGTGGGAACGTGCAATGGATAAAGAGATGCAATTTCTGTCATCAAACAAGACTTGAGATCTGGTTCAGTTATCTAAGGATAAGTCAGCACTGTAGAACAAATAAGTCTACAGGCTGAAAGAAGAAGTTGATGGGAGCAAGCGGTATAAGGTGAGGCTAGTTGTCAAAGGGTTTAAACAGAAGCCGAGAATTAACTACAGAGAGATATGTTCATCGGTTGTGAAGATATCCACCATCGGGACCGTTCTGAGTGTTATGGCTACAAAAGACTTGCATATAAGTAGCTAGATATCAAGACAGCATTTCTCGACGGCGACCTAGATGAGGAGATCTACATGCGAAAGCCAAAGGGATACTCGGTTAATGGGAAGGAGAAAATAGTCTGCAGATTGAAGAAGAGCTTGTATGGGTTATAATAGGTGCTCAAGCAATGGTATAAGCGGTTTGATAGCTTTATGGAAAATATAGGGTTCAATAGATATCATGGTGACCATTGCTGCTACATTAGGAAATTTTCCAATTTGTATCTGATTCTCCTCCTATATGTAGATGACAGGCTAATTATAGGATCTAGCATGGATGAGATTTCAAATCTTAAGGCACAGTTATCCCAGGAGTTCGCTATGAAAGATTTGGGAAAAGCTAAACAGATATTCGGTATGAGGATTAGTATGGACAGAAAAGGTCCTGTAGTAGTTCAATATGGAAAGTGCTAAGCCTGTTAGCACACATTTGGGAAGTTACTTCAGACTTTTAAAGGCGCAGGGAGCTGTCACAAAGGAAGAACATAATTACATGGCAAAGGTACCGTGCACGTTAGCTATGAGTAGTTTAATGTATGCCATGATCTGTACGAGGCCAGACATTACCTATGCAGTGGGAGTAGTTAGCAAATTTATGTTAAATCCAGACAAGAAACACTGAGAAGCAGTTAAGTGGATTCTAAGATATCTTAAGGGGCACTACTAGATATGCTTTGTGTTACAAGGGCTCGGGGATACAGCTGAAAGGGTATGTGGATTTAGACCCAACTGAGGACATCAATAGTAGAATAGTACAATGGGATATGCGTTTACCTTGGGTAGTGCAACAATAAGCTAGGTTTCTAGATTGTAGAAGATAGTGACAAACTCCACCACATAGGCATAATATATCGCATCCACTAAAGCGTGTAAAGAGTTGATTTGGCTAAAGAGTTTCTTGAAGGAACTGGGGAGAGATCAAGACAAGTGTTAGCTGTATAGCAACAGTCAGAGTGTTATACACTTAGTAAAGAACTTGGCGTTTCATTCAAGGATCAAGCATATTGATATAAAGTATCACTTTATTTAGTCTCAACTGAAAGAGAAGCAATTCAATCTGGAGAAGGTCCACACGAATGAAAATTCTACAGACATGTTCACAAAAGTTGTGACAGTGGAGAAGCTAAAGAACGGTTTAGCTTCTATTAGTCTTTGGGCTTAGAAGATGGGAGGTTGGCTCACACAGGGTATGCTTGGTTAGTGTTCTGAAGTGATAGAGGTCTGATTTCTGAGTTGCAGAAGACTTGGAGTGGATTAACTTCAAGTGGGAGATTGCTGGAGGTGGTAGGGACAAACTGATCGAGCAGTGGGGAGACCGCTCGAGCGGTCTAATGCATCTTGCAGTATTTAAACAAGCTGCAACAGAAACCAAGAACATGGACTAATTGCTCGATCGGTCTTGAGACTGCTCAAGCGGTCTGTGCCAGAATAGCATTTTAAAGGCTATTAAGGTTTGTGCAGCCTTAGTTTTTTAGGTTGTTTTTTAGTTCTACTCTCTTCTCTTGTGCCCCAAAACACTTGTAATCTATCTCTCTTGATCTATAGTGAAAGTGTTAGCCCGTGTACGTTGGCATTTATTGTCGAACTACGTAAAATTCGTGTGTGCTTCTTGGTTGATTGCTTGTTCTCTTTCTTGTTCGTTATTCATTTGTAACTTGATTGTGTCAACGCGACTTGTGGATTGAATTTAGTAAAATTTTAACTCAAATTCATAACAATTATAACTATATTGATATTATTATCATTATTAATTTATAATTTTACAAAACAATTTGCACTATTTATAAATAAACAAATCATCACTACACATTATAATAGCAAAAACAATTTCCAACATGAAAATAAAAAGTGTCTTCGTGAATAATTTACATCTATCAGTTTTATAAAACCTTGTTCAGGACAATGATCTATTGGTTTTGTTTTATTTTATAAATTTTTATTTTTATTGTATTTTTTATAATTTAGTCGAATTATCATACCTTTTTCATTTTTTTTCAAAAAAATTATTTTTTTTTGACAAAAATATCTAAAGAACTCAGTAAAGAACAAATTATTTGCTTATTTCAAGTTAAATAAGTAAAAAAATTATTTAGTAAATCGTATGAGTGACTTTAAATCAAAAAGTAATAAGTCAAAAAGCTCAGCTTAAAGTGACTTTAAGTCAAAAGACAAAAACTTAGTTTAAAATTATTATATATATTTTAAAATTATTGTTAAATAACTTTATATTCAATATAGATCTTATTTGATATATCTTGATGAGTAAATTTTAAAAATATAATTTTTATAAAAAATAGATGTATATAATAAAAATTATAACATTCTAAAAAATATAAAAAAATTTATGTAAAAAAATTAAAAAGTTAAAAGCCTTTAAATTGCACGTTATACACATACATGCGCGCGCACACACATATATAAATATGTTGTAATAAAGAATGAATAAAATAAGACTTTCTCTTGTTGAAAAGTGTATAATCATATATACTACAATTCGTAGTACTAGAGTGCATATCGGCAAAAGACGCCATGTGGCGCATTATTTGTGCTTTTTTAATAAGATAATACTAACAATTATGACTATTCATTATAACAATTATTAATTGTCATTAATGAAGATGTGTAATCATATTCCTATATTTTTTATAAATAAAAATTTCTATTATCAGTTTTAAAAACACTTTTTTTCTCATCAAATTCTTATTATCCATCAAATTCTTATTATCCATCAAGCATTCTTTAAGAAATTATGGCAATTCTCTATAATTAATATTTGTAAATCCCGAAACTTTGTTGCATCTTGGGGATAATTTGTCAGAAACCCAACAACAAATTCTCTTAGTGCGGGGATAAAAAACTAACCATGTTGGCTAATGAGAATAGTTAGAAGTGGTCTAGGGAAAGAGAATGAGAAATTATTTAACAAATAAATTAAAAAAATATTCTTTTTACTTACTATAATTTAGTAAATTTAAAACATTACTTATATTTAAAAAAATAAATATAGCACATCTTTCTATTTATAATTTGATAACATTTAAAATTAGAAACAAAAACGAAAATATTAAAAAGTTTGTGTTACCAAATCGTTACGAAATGAACGTTCGTTTTAGAAAAGAGTTGCTGAGAATTGTTGCCAATCTTTTTTTTTTTTGGTCTGTGTGTTTCTTACAAAAACAGAGAGATACTTCGTTTGCTTCTAATCTCTAGATGCTCGCAGTTTGGTTTTGTTTACAGTTTTATGCTTTTTTTTATAATAAAAACATATTTTTTATTTATTTTTATAAAAAAACTTAAAACATGTTTCGTATACAAATATTTGAAAAGTAGTGACTAAAAATTTTAGTCAAAGAGTGGTTAAAAGTATTAACTAATAATGACAGCCAGATATACCAATGATAGTTAAAATGATAGTCGACGATGATGGTTAGAGGTAGCAAAAAAGGTAATTGGACATGGTGATTAGAAGCTGAGGTCGGAAAGGGTAGCAAAAAGTGGTGACCAAATTAGTAGAGAAAGAAATATATATTAAAAAAATATTTACAAAACAAATAAAAATATATTTTTTCTATTTAGTAAATACTAAAAACTATTTATATTATTTTAAAAATAGAAATAACTATCAAATATATTTTTGTTTACATATTACAAAATAAAAATAAAAAATAAAAAACATTAACGTAATGGCTTAAAAGTGTTTAGCAAAGCTACTACTGCTAGTAGCATTTAATTTTTACTATTAATTTTAATTATAAGCAACATTTTTTAAACACCAACTACTTCTGTTATAAACTAAAATATTTTTTTTTATTTCAATCATAAAGTACAATATTTACTAAACACTTGTAACTTCTATTATAAATTACAATTTATAAATTATTAATTTTAATAATATCAAATACCACCTATTATCACACGGGCCTCGAGGCATCTCCAAGCCCAATTGTTATTTATTAGAAATTGGCCGAGGAAGTAAGAATTGACCCTGACAGAAAAACGATGCCTCTTCAGTGCCCATTGGATTAACATTTGCCCACATCAAAACGTAGGAAGAAAACAAATCCCAACGCCTACACCCAGAAACCAATATTCTTGATTTCTTGTGCAATACACCACCTAAGAATTCAACAGATTTGATTACTGAATATATTTATCATCATATTCATTCATTATGTAAAGTTAGTTGAGTAAATCATTCATCCAAAAAATAAATTAATTAGACATTAATAGCTCTATAATTAGATCACATTCATCTACAAATAAAACTATAATTTTGAAAAAAAATAATAATTAAACGAATTTTATAGCTATATATATCAAATTAACTTTATTTTTAAAATGGATAAAAAAACCCAACGATTTCTAGGATTAGATCATAAAAAAAAATTGTCCAAAAACCGAACTCCTATAAAATGTGCCAGATACCACTAATTGACAGCCTGGGTGCGGTTACAGTTAGCTCCCTAGGGATGTGTTTGGATGAAAAGTTTGTAGAGAAATTTATAGAGGGAAAAGAGAAGATAAAGAAGATAATGGGTAGAGAAGCTAAATGTATTCTGGATTTCTAATGCATGCTATCCTACCAATGGAAACTCATCCTATTATGGAGGTCAGGTGGGGAGGCGTTTCCTGGTACTTGAGAGAAACAAACAGGAACTAACAAACAAACAGAATTTCATTGGAATCATGAGAGCTTGCAGAAATTAAAAAAAAAAACAATTTCCCAACTGCCTACTAAGAAACAGTTCCAACCGTAAAAAGCTAACCTGCACCAAGGAGCATGTAATCTGCCGAAGCTGTTTCTTCAGGCAAGGTATCGGTACAATCGTCTATCTGAAATATCCCTCTCTAAGAAATCCCGCTCGATAAGAGACTCGATACGTTTCTTGATCTCGCCGGGGTTGGCCAAGAAACGAGACTGGAGCTGCTTCGTTACCTCGGCAATAATATTGTTATGATCCAGAGCTTTCCTCGACTTCATGATCCTCACAATTGCAGCCTCAATCTGGGGTTTTCTGTCCTCCTCCACTCTCTGCCGGGTCTCCTGTTTCTCGGGTTCTGACTCCTTCTGTGCAACTACAGTTCCTATTTTGACCTTATAGAATTTGCTTGTGAACTTGTCATTAACCAAAAACACATCGTCCTCCCCGATATCTTTGCTCATCGGCTCTTTTCGAAGAACATTCTTTCCCTTAACACATGCCAGAGATTGCAGGCACCTCTTCAAGTCAGACGAAGGAATCTCTGTCGCTTGCTCAACCTCCTTATAGCTAAGCCGATCAGAATTGTTAAACAGCATGAGGACACACATTTGGTAAGTGGACACATTCAATTCATGCTTCTGACCCTTCCCAAAGTTTGCTTTCAGATCAGCTGTGCCCATGTTAGTTTGCCAAGACAATCTCCGCCCAGTATGGGTCCCAAGGTAATATGACCGAAATTTCTCGCACAGAGCTGACATTTCAGACGGCAGATTGCATGTTACACTAGGCTGAGTCGGCCAAGACCCGGTTGTAAGAACCTGGACAACCAGTGTCGGACCATCTCCTAACTCGGCACCGTGGTTTGTGTAAAATCCCTGCATCGTATCCTGCGAGGTTTTCATGTCCGTGAACATGCCTTCTAATTTCGAAGTAAACTGGTATCCACATTCTGTCTTTAGCTTAACAATCAAACTTCTCTCTGCGTCATCGGAGACTGTTTTTCCTGACAGGAGTCGCTTTGCCAAATGCTGTTTATAATACTTCTCAAACACATCTTTCTCCTGCAAGTAACGGAAAAGCATCATCACCTTGTCAAGAACAATCTCTACATCCTCTTCACTCACCCCCTTCAGACCTTTTCGCAGCTTATCGTCCACAAACAATGAAATGAATTCGGGAGAACGAGGATTCAAATTAAGGAAGAACTCAAACGAGGAATTCAAAGCATTCTGGAAAGTCTTGTCATTGGTAAATGCCAAGCTTATAATCTTATCATACTTATCTTTCTCGTCCAGAAGGCACTGGACGAACTCCACAGGATCCTTCAACTTTTCAGGATCAGTAACGAGCTGTTTACCAGCTTCCCTGATGTGAGAAGTCATGACATCTCGTATTGTTGAGCGACCATTTGGTACCCGACGGAACAAGTTATACATTCTTCCCAAATCTTCATACTTATCATCAAGAAGCATGTTTACCAAGCCTGAATTCTCCATGTGGACAAGTCTCAACATGTGGTTAGCAATCATCTCCTGCTCCACAACATTAGTGATCTTGGCTTCACTCTTGGTATCTAAGTAGTGGGACACTCTCTCTATTTCTTCATTTAGTCGTCTCTCAGCTTTCTTTAGATAGTCACCACAATCACAGCACTCGATGAACTTCTGGGACTCCACCCTGTAAAAATCAGCTGAAACTTCAAGAAAAGGCTTTTCGAAGTCTTCTTGGTAAACTGAAGGTCCCAGATCCATTAGCATTTTAATTATATTCCTCATTAGACCCCGGTCTATAACTTCACATGTCCGTTCTCTCAGAATCAATTCAAGAAGTGTATTAAGAAGCCTCGTCTGAACTTTGCTTGAGCGTATAATGTTGTCCCTCCAGAGGTTCAGCCCAAGCTCATGAACAGGAGTTTTATGTGTACTTGGAATAAACGTCCGGTCCATGTACATCAGAATGTCACGAATCATCTGCAATGCCTTATTATGGTCAGCCCATTTCCTGTTCAGCTCCTCCAGAAACAAACCACCCTGGGCAGCCTCCATAGATTTTGATATCTCTTTTAGGTGGAAAGTCATAGTTGACACAAGTCCTGAGTACAGCTTCTCACCAAACTTGTGCAAAACCATATTGTAAGCATTTCTGAATGTCATACAAGGATTGAAAATCAGAAACACAATCTCCATGATTACACATAAACATGCATATACGTATATTATAGTTCATCTATT
>JAOTRH010206452.1:0-11053 GCA_034768845.1 Heliamphora exappendiculata | reverse complement strand
AAAATTAATTAGAAAATTAATTAGTAGCATAAAATTAATTTTTTTATCAAAATAAAAAACTTAAAAATAAAAATAAAATAATAAATTAAATTTTGTGTTACGTATTTTGTATTTAGAAATTTTAAAACAAGATTTTGTAATAAAACAAAAAAAAAATTAAAAACATTGTTGAAACAGTGTTTCTGTTAACGGAAATTACCTTTGGGGTCTAAGTGTTACAAAAATAAAAATGCATGGGAATACATTGATATTTCAGAAAATAGATGAGGTGTCAGTGTTATTATCTTCAAATACAGAGGGTGTAAGTATAATTTACCCTTATAGATTTTATTCATTTGCTACTCATGAGAAAAGTTTTAATATACAATAGAATGTCATTTGTTAATTAAATATTATATAAATTATGATATTCTTAAAAAAAATAAATTACAAAAATTGTTGAGACGTTCAAATATTGCAAAATATTCAATTGGGCAAAACAAATCAATTAAAAACAGTGAAGTTGATAGGATACGACAAAAATCTTACTTCTTCCGCTAGTTTCATGCAAAATTCATTTTGTACAAGAAATGACATTATTTCAAAATTATCTGTTCTAAATACTATTTAAGCCATTTCAAATTTGAAAATTTTAAGATATAAAAAACTTGAAGTTGAGCTTCATAAAAAAAACCATGCATATAAAGGACATTTATAATAAACTACTGGAAAGTTTTTGGACCAAAAATAAATTTACACAAAATAAGAAAATAGTGTTAGAATCTTAGGACTAAATACAAAAATCATACATGCACAACTTCTATGGTAATTGATTCTCTGTTGCATGGCTTTACCTTTCATATATATGATTTATATATGAGTTATAGACAATAATCAAAAATCAAAACTTAAAATAGAAGGAGTTTAGGAGGAAAAAAGTGAAAATTGGACATATTGCTCATATCTCAATCTTATGGGAAAGATATAGGACATAAGCTTTCTTTGAGCTTTTAAGGACCAGGGGAACGACAATAAATACATGCATATATATTAAATTCTTACTTATATTTGCATGAAATAAAGAGAATATAGCATTTCTTGAACTCCCGTTGAAGCTTGAGGAAGATCTTCCAAACTCCTATCCTCTCTCTCATTCTTCCTTTTCTCTCTCTCTCTCTCTCTCTCTCTCTATATATATATATATATATATATATATATATATATATGTGGTTTGGCTAATGCCAGAGAAATTGCTTATATGCAAAATTTGCATGTAAAGGAAAGAGAGAAAATCAAAGACAAGTGCCATGGCCCATGTCAAGTTTCTTACAAGGATGTGGTCATGGCTAAACTTGTACACAAACTTGGGGTTTCCTTAGGGTGGCCGGCCATGCATGGGATGGGATTGATGATTGCTGAATTTTGATTTAAAAAGTATAAAGTTTTGGGACCATGTCAAAGGGATTGAGATCCTAAGAAATAGTGATTGCGTATATGAATTGAATCAAACAAAGCACGGAATGAATAACAGATAACAAAAAATGACTAATCTGTGTCGATCCATTTCAATGGACAGAAAATCCGTCCGTATGGAACCTGAACCAAAAAAATTTAATTTTTTCGAACCATTAAGGACTAAAATTCGATACACCTACAAGGTGAAATAGAAATTATATCCACATAATCCTTCTTGTTTGATCACGTTTCAGTACTTAAACTTGAATTTAAAGATCAACACAGCAAGCTGGCAATCTCATATTCGACTTAAATCTTCTGTTGTATTATCAGATGTCGAAACAAAAACATAGTATGGACTCTAATTTTTCTTGTTTCCAATCCTATTTGGCTACCTTTCATTTTTTCTTATTCTCACAAATACGTGAAAATTCTAAGAGCCTGAATGATATTGTATACTAGTGGTCATGGTTATAATGACACACACACACACACAAACATATATATATATATATATATAAATATTACAATAGGGACCTAAAGAGTAAATAAGACATGAACTTCTAACGTAATTAGAAAAATTCACTTCAACCCAGAATTAAATTTTAAAAAACATAAATTACAAATTATTCTACTAAAAAATTGTAATTGCACTCTCAGCCTTATTCCCAAAATCGAATTTTTGAGTTTCTGTTATTAAATGCTTATTATTTTCATAACGTTAAGTTTATAAATACCTGTCGATTAAATTAAGTTACTAATAATTATATTTAATCGACCTCTTTTATAATTTCTTTAGACATTTCTTTTAATTTATTTGATATGTCGAATTATAAAATTTACTTGCAGGATTTGTCATAATTAAAACTTTTTTTATTATGGTATCATCAATATCTATTTGGGATATGAATTTTAAAAATAATTAATATTCACGATATAAGTAATATTGTAATTCATGAACTCACTGGGATTATATTCTAAAAAAAACTCACAATGATTATAAACCCGTAAAAGATCACACAATTTAATAAATTAAAATAACAAACATTAAATATACATATTTAATATAATTATTTTAAGATTAAGAGTATAAGCACTAATAATAATAATGAGGTTAAATTAATTTATATAATCAGTATAAAATTAATTATCCCAATACAGTCATGTTCAATACACACGAATGTCGTAACACAATGAATTAGAACTATAGTTGAAACTATACTGCTTCCCGTAATCAAGACATATCTACTAAAATATTGTGTTACAGCCTTATCGAATGTGTGTCCAAATCCATCTAAG
The DNA here is from genome assembly GCA_034768845.1 of Heliamphora exappendiculata. Taxonomy (NCBI): domain Eukaryota; kingdom Viridiplantae; phylum Streptophyta; class Magnoliopsida; order Ericales; family Sarraceniaceae; genus Heliamphora; species Heliamphora exappendiculata. Next base: position 8,320 of record JAOTRH010206452.1, on the reverse strand, counting down.
ACTGTCAACCAAAACTTATAATCTATAAGAATCAATAATTTGGTCTTCTGTGTGTAAGTTGAACTCTACACACCAGATTAACTACAATATAGAAAAAAAGGCACACATACACAATATTAAATAAATAATAAAACGCATATATTGTTCATATAAATTCTCATTAAAATAAAAAAATAAATTTTATTAATAAATAAAATTAAATACCAAAAATTTAAATATTATTTTTAGTATGTAACCTTAACACATGTATGTATATATAGACTACTTTGTTTTAAATAAGCTTAAAATGAAAATATAGTAAATTTTTATTGTGAATTGTAATTAATTAATAAAAATATAATTGGCACTATATATTGGTAATTTAAAAGTATTATTAAAAGATATAAATATATACCTATAAGTTTTTTCCTGAAAACAAATATTAATATATTAAATTTATTTATTTTTTAAAATTAAGAAATTTAAATTAATTAACTATCTATTTTAAAAAATATATCTTAGAGCCGCTACTGGTGTGACCACCTAATGATTTTTATTTTTATTTTGTGACCGGCCCAATTATTGAAATATGACTTTTAAAGGTGAATAAATGAAAGAAAATATTTTACAATTGATTATTTGTGGAGAAAGAGAGATCTCATCATAGCCCCATTATAACCCTTTTATTATGCTTAGACCTATGCAAGCTATTCGTAAGCCACCCACGGTTAATTATTTTGTATCTTATCTATGGATTCTAAATTAAAATTAGGCCCTGTTTGGGTTAAATTTTAAATTTTTTACTTATTTTTATTTTTTATATTTTATTTTTCTCTTTTTTCACTAAATAATGATCATTTACTATATTAGGCCCTGCTATATTTTAGTGCATGCCTCCAAATAATGATCATTTTAGTCTTTATACTTTAAGCTAACAAAAAATTTCTTGAATTGAGTATTCATATAAGCCAAGCTTGCTTTAGACCATTTTGCAAAACAACCCTGTTTTATTTGAAATTATTGTATTAAAAGATATAAAAATATTAGAAATATGGAAAAAAAAAAAACTACAGAAGACACAAAAATGACTTATTTCAGCGAATAATTATTGGACGTGGCAGCCTCTACGGGAGATAAGTTTATACAACAAATAAGGTGTTTATTTATTTATTTAAGATATATATTTGCAATTCAAGTCTAATTCATAAAATTAATCAAGGGTGGTACAGCCATAATGATAAAGAGCCCCATAATTCTTTGAAAACATAAATAAAGGGGAACACAAGACTTATAGGCGTCGGAATAATGAGGTGAGATTAAGAATGAGATAGAATTAATTTTTTGTGTTTGATGTAAGTAATATAATATAATAGATTATACAAATTCATGTTTATTTTGAGTGAGATTGAATAATATGAGATAAAATTATATTTGTTAATTTTTAAGATTACTCTTGTAGTAAGAAAATAATAAATATATTTTTTATTTTTTTAAAATAAACTAATAAGTTAATTTTTTAAAGAAAAAAACTAAGTTAATTAATCTAATAGGTTATTTTTTATTTTATTTATTTCTAATTTTGTATTTTTTTATTAAAATTTAAATTTTATTAAATTCACTCATTGGAACGTTTTTAAAATTAAAATTTACAATTAAAACATTGCTTAACATGAGATTTGTGCTAGAGGGTAAAATATAAAGTAAAACATTAATCCAATGGGATTAGAGTAGCAATAACACTTCACCTGGGTTTGGTAATTCCACCCGGAAGTGAAATTTATAGTCTAATCGAACTAATAATTTGACTTATATTTGTGAACCTAAGTTGTGAAAACAAACATAATGTTATAAATTTCATAAATTAATAATTCAATCCCGTGGTCCAAATTTGTTATTAAACATGCCTATAAGAAATTGTATCAAAATCGTCACTCTGTCTCTTAGAGCTAATCATGGGTCTGATTACGATTTACAAAACATTCTAAAGTATGTTAGGTTTTTTTTTTTTGAATTTGATTAAAAATAAAGTAAAGTTAAGATAATTCATTTAGTAATTTAGCTTTTTAACTACAAAAACAGGTTTTTTGGTAGCTATTTTCTTTGTCTTCTTAGCCTTTTTTATTAAATTAAATGATTATATTGCGACCTAGTTAATATGTATTGGAAATAAGTTATGATAGGTAAGTAGTGTACTTTTTACTTTTCATTAAAACGTGACGCGCATTGTACTATGGAGAGAAAAAAAAGTCAATTTTTAAACTTTTTAAATTTTTTAAGCGAGAAAAATTAAAAAGAAACGGCTAATGAGGTTATTTTTTATTGCTAAAAAAAGATCATATTATGCCAAGTAATTTGTTGTGGAAAATTCTTAAATTTATGTGTTAGGCCATATTCAATGGAGATATTAAAAAGTGTGTTATATGATAAAAATATATATAAAATATAGATTTCAACTTTGTGTGTTACGTTCTTGCTAATTTAGTAATTTGCGTATGCTCTAGTGGTATAGTTGGTAAGATATTAATTTTTATGATAAAAAATAAAAAATATATTATTTGATCAAAAAATAAATATATGTTTGGGTAACTCTTAAATGTACTTATTTTTTTGTTTAGTACACCCAATGTACAAGTTTATATGTATTATGTAAAAGTATACAATGCATATAATAAATATATTTAGTAAAAAAATAAAAGACAGTAGCTGGATTATTACTGTGCTTGTCACAGTTAGCAACCCAGAAAACAAATTTCAAATCTGAGAACCTTTAAACAAATCTTAATTTCACCATTAAAGACAATACAAATGCAAATATTTGTTAAATTGTGCAAAAATCTAATAAACGTGCTCGTTAAAATCACCAATAGAGACGGCCTCAGGGTATACATATAGATCAAAAAAATCAAGATCCATAAAATTATGTTGCGTAGGGAGAGCTTCAAGAGGATGAGAGAATATTTTTCTTTATTAGTTGCAGAGTTGACAAATAAGAAGTTGCTTATTAGAAGCAAACAACCATGCTAGCTGGAAAAGACCTTGGCCTATTGCTTTGGCTTGGCTCTTCTTATCATTTGGGTGCGTGAATGTTTCTTAATTGTGTATATGGTTTCAAGACTTGTATTTCAAATTGATTTGACATTTTTAATTTCATTCACATTTCAGTTTTGTTTGGAATAATTACTTATTTTATTTAGTTTATTTTTATCTTTAGTGTACTTTTTTGTTATTGTGTAATTAAACTATTATATTTTTCGATTATTTTTTTTGAGAAGAGTTGAAAAAGTAAATATTTTTATCTAAATATAAAAAAAGTCTAGAAAAAACATAAAGAAGGCAATAAGTCAAATTTTATGTTGCTTATTTTCGTCTTTAGTGAACTATTTTCATCTATTAATTAATTTTTTAAATTATTTTTTTGATTTATCTTATCTAGACAATTCGGGAAAATAAAATATCTTTTAGTTAAAAAATTAAAAATTTATTCGTAAGTGCACAAATTTATAACGCATATTTTTAGAAAAGTATTTAAAACTTAGACATTTATAATAACTTAAAATGTATATTTTATAATTGATCGCAACTAGTTATTTTTGAGTTCAAGAAAAATAAAAAAGCAAAAGAAAAAAGAGAAAATAAAGTTGATAAATGAAAGTCAACTTCGTTATGTACTCATATACTTAATGGTATAGTATATAATTTTATAGGGTTACAAAAAATAATCATAAATATTACAAAATATAAGCATACTAAAGATATTTTTATATTTTTAGTGTGGAAAAAAATACAATAATAAGAGAAAAGTAAAAAAATAAAAAAGTATTAGATGTACTTTTGAATTTACATTGTCAGTGATATTTTTAAGTATATTAGAGATATTTTCATATTTTTAGCGGGTATAAATAAAATAATAGAAAAAAAATATATTAAAATAAAAAATATTAGAGGTATTTTTATATTTTAGTGAAAGCACAAATTTTGATTAGTAATATATTATTTTGGTCACAAAATAAAATATAAAAAAAATCTAAGAGTAATAGTTGAATTGCAAAAATTTCATTGGGGTCTGCGCCCCCTCTGCCCCTGTGTTTGTCGGTAACCAAACGTTTTTGGCTTTTTCTAACTTTTTAATTTTTTTATCTAAAAAGTAAAAAGAAAATAAGGTCTAAATAGTCATATTTGTCTTATAAAATATACAATTTGTTTATATACTTAATCATATTTAATTAGTTAATTTTTAATTAATAATCTATATATTATTAATAATAAAATGAATAATTTAAATTATTAAATTAAAATAAATATTGATCGAAGGTGCCCTACATATATCTCTATTAATCTACTACAATCCTAACTCTTTCTAAATAAAAAATTAAATTCACGCATCAATCATATATTGTTAACAATTTTTCATCAAGTTAATTTTTTATATAAATAATTTATATATTAATAAAAATAAAATAAAAAATTTAAATCATTAAAGATGGCCAAATTAGATCCCCACCCACCTCAATTGTACCTTATAGTGTGAATTGCAAATAATTTAAACTCTAAATTAAATTAAAAAGATATTTTATTACGGATTAATTGCGTGATCGAGATATATTTATATTAAAAAGTAAAAAGTAAGTATAACTTTATCAATATTTGTAGGGTCCTTTTGAAATAGACAAATAATATAAAATAATAGAAATGTGAAATATGCAAAGTAGTCAGAAACACAGAACGGAGAAAGACGAGGTTGAATGAAGGAAAAGGCTAATTGAGTATGAAGTACTGGAAGTATGAATAATGTATTTGGTTATTAGAATCTGATTGATCCGAAAGTCTGGTAATTCTTCATATTTATAGCACTCAGAGGAACCATGTTGGAGTTCGGATAAGACTCTTTCAAGAGATCGAATTGGATCATGAGAAGCGATAACGGATAATCAAGAGATCCTATCCGATAATCAGTCAAGTAGTGTTCTACTCCAACTCAACTAGGTCGGCCAACAGAAGCTTCACGGGCACCCAACCAACTCGGGTTAAGTACTCAACCCACTCGGGTCGAGTGACTCGGGGTCACTCGCGTGTCTCGAGTGGGAGGGTCCGTATGACTCGACAAATTCTTTCCTTAGCCACCAAGCCACATGTCTCCTAACGTCTCGTGCAGGATTGTACTGCCATTGTCTTCATTGTTTCTAGGACAGTCTTTCGATTATCAAAGGAATCTATAATCATATAGTCTGTGCTATATGCTGGTTGTTCAGTCTGTGCTGAGCCACATAGTCAGTGCTATGTCATCATAATTAGGTAGTTAGAGCTACATTACAGTCTGTGTTGTCTTCACGACCCGTGTTGTGGTAATAATACAGTCTGTGCTGTCTTCATGGTCTGTGCCATGGAAATAATACAGTCTGTGCTGTCTTTATGGTCTGTGCCATGGAAGGTTTCATTCGTAGTCAGGGTTACGCTTCATAGTCTGTACTATGGAATGTCTTCTGCCTCTACATGATGAATAACGATATTAGTTGGCCGAGTTATAGGGGTCCCAGCAGTTCGGATCCCCAGTAACTCGAGTAGGTCAAGTTTGGATCTTCTTGTAACTTGAGTAATTTGGAGTTGTATGTCCGATTTACTGATGGAGTAAAATTGGGTCTACTCGGGCAACTCGAGTTACTTGAGTAACTCGAGTGGTCGAGTCTTTTGGGCCTCTCAAACTTGCTTCTGCTTTATTGATTGTGTCATTACCAGAGTACCTGGGTTAGAGTAGTCGGCATCGGCTAAGCTGTAGAATACCCGAGTTACTAGATAGGCGAGTAGCTCAGATCATAAGTGACTCGAGTTATGAGTAGACGAGTTGCTCGAGTCATGAGTGACTCGAATTATGAGAAGTATTGTACTAAAGCTACTAGAGGGGTGAGTAGAAGTATTGCACCCGAGCTAGTTGAGGGGTGAGCAGCTCGGATCATCTGCTTGTCGTCAATTGTCATACCACTTATTTGAGTCGTTCACCCGAGTCGTACACAAGTCTTTGCCTCGAGTCAACCGATCGAGTGGGTGTTAAATTGGTGACATATCTTCGAGACTCATTTACGACATTCGAGACCCTAATTCTTCTAAGCTGGGATGTCGCATAGGTTAAGCCGAGCACCGGGTGGTAACTTTCGAACCGTATGCTTGTACCATTTAGTTGAGCCATACACTCGGATCTTAAGGTTGAGTAACACGAGTCTTATTTCATTGATAATATTTTTTTGAAATCAACTACAATATTAAATAAATGTAATTGAATGCCATGGCTAGTGGCTACCGAAAAATGCCATGAAACTTTCTTTGCTAGAAAAATGATAAACTCAGCTAATATTATAAGAGAAACAAATAAAATTTTAAAAAAAACAAAGAAAACTTTGAGGGCGGACTTTAAACAATACATCGGTATCTGGATTATTTGACTAATTTATAATAGGGAATTTTGAACTAGGTCTCATTTAAGGAACTTATATTCTAATAAATCTCACATAAAAATTATATTTTATTAAGTCCTATTTTATAGTTTTCATACTAAAATTACCTCTAATATAACATATACTCCCTACCACTGCCAACACCACTCTCCACCGCCACCATTCTTGTCACGCCCTAAATTCGATAAGCATGACCGGCCGTAAACTATAGGCTATGGCCCAATAGCCACGTAAGCCTAAAAAAATAAAACAAATGCTACGAAACATGCAAAATTTTGACTTTACTGAAATTTGAGTAAAATAGTGTTTCAAATGGTAACAAATATCTTGTGGGACACAACAGCTCACGAAAATAACCAATTAATTTTAATTAATTCTATTTTTAACTGAAACAATGATCATTTATGAAATATTAATTTGAGTATCAACTCGTTGCCAAAAGATACTAACTCGATAAAAATGCAAAATGAATATTCCTATGCGATCATTGGAACAGGGTTCCAAAATACAACAGAGGCTTCACTAGTCTTTTCATTAAACACTTGAAAATGTTAAAAACTACGTTACCCGATGGCTCGGTGGATGGCAAGCATACATAGTAAAATACAATTCTAAAATAAAAAATTCAAAATATCTATAATTGAGCATAATCATGGCATATACTGAATGGGAGTAAATTCATGTGATTTCATAAATTGAATTTTTTCTTGTCAAAATTTATATTTCCAATACAATAAATTATTTCGCAAGATCTCATAATAAAAAAATGAGTAATCAATATATCACGTTTCATCATAAAAAGAATCAGTACCACAATGTTGATAAAATATGATTATCTGTAAGCGGTGGGAACCATAAATAAAATAAGTAACAGTGCCACATATAAAAATTCGGGACATCCTCGACCCGTTGGATCAAATATCGAACTTAGAGTCACCACAGAATGTCGCCTGAGTCTTTTCTCTAAGACGAACTAGTTCAGAGTCATCCGGAATACCAAGCATTTTCCCTAAAACTATTGAGTACTAGAGTAACCACGGACACAAGACCGTGACCTTTTCCCTAGCAGCCAGAGTTACCTCCGTAGAGGACCTTTCCCCTGAACTTTGAATATGGTCCCAAAATAGAATCTCATAAGTTGCACCGCAAAAAGGTGCATAAAAAGCTTTATGTATCATTTGAATATAAAAAGCTCTATGTAATTTGAATGAGCCAAAAATAATTTCTATGCCATGAATTTTACATTACAAATATTCATATATTTTTATACAAAAAGAATTTTAAAAAAATTTTCTTTTGTTTTTTAAAAACCAATTAGGGACATGGGCGATTTTAGAAAATACGTAACATGCTAAACCACTCACCTGGAATTCGAATAATGCATAATTCGCAATGACAACGTGTGGCTCGAGTGTCACCCTGAATTATGCCACATAAAAAATTTAATATTAATTAAACGTTAAACTCCATTAATATTTAAATACTATGCGAATTCCAAAAAAAGATTTCATTCGTATTATTTATTATTTATTATTTAATTTATATTAATATTTAATTTATATTCATATATATAGTAATTAGTCCAATCAAGACCATTAATTCTTTCAAACTCTACTCAAATAATAATATATTGAAATATTGTAATAATCGAGTTAGTTTTTATGGTCTATTATTTAATTTTTTTTCTATCACTTATTTTATATTAATATTTTAGAATAATTATTTAATTAGAATAACACCACAATCAAGTCCTATAAACAAGTCCTACAACTTAAAAACATAAAATAAATTATTGGATTCTCAGATCTCATAAATTCCTTTGTTCCAAACTTATCCCAATCAATTAATTTTATTATTTTTATATAGGACTAAATTTATATTTAATATATAATATT
>JAOTRH010206431.1:0-11053 GCA_034768845.1 Heliamphora exappendiculata | reverse complement strand
CAAATGGTATATGCTTCATCAAAGTTTTGTGCTTCGAGGAAGATTTTGGAACGGCCTAAGCTTCTTTTAAAAAGAAAATATTTTCTTTTTCCAAATTGTGTATAAATAAACCATCGGTAGTACATTTTACAAATGTTTTAGACTTGTTTTGGCTTTTTGGTTTTCATCCCTTTTGTTTGGGAAGTTTTGGGGGTTGTTCAAGGGCTTTTTGCGTGACCCGAAGTTTGGGGCGTGACAAATTTGGATACCGTGTTTCCTCGGGTGAGGTTCGTAGAATGGGTTTTATCGTGGTGAGTTATAGAGCTATCTATTACCAAATGGCTTCGCGTAGCTTATTGGGAAAATAGGGAGTAATTTTTATAAGTTGCACCCAACGTCGGTTTAGTATTTTGATTAATGAAAAAAAATGAATGAAATAGAGAATGTGTAATTAATGTGAGAAAAAAAGGGGGGCAAGTGATGAATAGCCTAATGGTTGAATAAGAAAGAGAAGTGGGTTAATTGATAATAAGAGATGTGGTTGATTGATAATAAGAGGTGTGAGATAATAGAAGACAAACTAAGCTGAAGAATATGTAATGATAATAAAATGGAAAAGAACTTGAATGGAAATGAAACAAAAAAATGAATAAAGGACTGATGAATTGAAAGGAAAATTAACGGTTTCAAGATGAATAAGGAGGGTATTAGTAGTTGGTAACTAATTAAAGAGAAAATGAAAATGAAAATAAGAAATGAAGAAAGAAAAATGGGGAAAAAGAAAAAAAGTAACCAATGGAAAGCCAATTTACTAACTGAATAAGAAAAGAGTAATGGGTCTAGTCATAAGTTTTGAAGGTCAAGAAATTTAAAATGAATGTATATATTATTATCTCTAAGTGTATGAAAAATGGAAATGTGTGAGTATAACGAGAACGGGAAAGAAAAATTGGAGATTGTTGCAGAATGTTTTGCTGGCGCATGCTTCACAAATCATGCATTGCACTGTTATTTGTCTTTATCCTACGAGCTTCAACTCAAGTTGTCTATAACCAATGTTTTTTAGGTGCTAATACTAAGAGAATGTGCAGAGGCATTCTAAGGTTTTGAAGAATGAAGAACATGAATTTATTTTTTTTATGATAGAAGCATGTAGTTATCCTTTGAAAAATGTGAAGAATTTAAAGATGTACCTCGTGTATATATGTTTTGGTTAGATGCATTTACTCCTAACTTTTATATTGTATAACTTTAAGAATAAAAAAAAAAATTCTTTGGATGAATGTAATATAAGAGGAATGAAGGAAGTTTTAGATGTATGTATAATGAATAGTTTAGTCGCATGTATCTCTTAATGTTGTGGACTTTCACTTGGAAAATGTGTGTACATGTAATGAAATGGAGAAGGTGGCTAGTAAGTAGTTTTGACTGTGATTTGGGAACTTGATATCCAAGCAGTGCCAATGTATAAATTATGATTTTAGTTTAATAGGTTTACAGGAAATTTAGGATAGTTTGAAAAATAGAGGAGACTCTACTAAAACTTTTAAGAATTTTAATTAGAAATTTTTTGAAAGTTTAGGAAAGGAACTTCTTCTATAACAAATTATATTCATGTGTTTTTCTTTAAAGGAGGTTCAAACCATAAATAGGGTTTTATAGAAGGAGTCTTCTCAGTTATTCGATAGCATTGAGTTATCAAGTAGGGTTCACGTTCCTTGGGATGAAGGCATGACAGAATGGTATTAGAGCTCTAGGTTCGAATACCTATGAGCTGTGGGTGATGATGATCCTATGTGTGACTTGTTTGATGACTATAGGCACCACTACACTACATGAATTGTGTGCTTGCATGGGTTTACGAATGAATTGTCTTGCGCATGTTGTGCTTATGTGCATAGAGGTTGAATCATGGGAGTGATATTACTTGCCTTTGGGCGTCCAATTAACGATTCTACGGTTCGAAATAGAAAAGTATTTGGCCAACGTTCTTTCTATGAGAAATCTGGATTAGTTACTCGGATTGGCGTGTCATTCCTAATGGTTCTGCTCGATGTATGTATACTTGATGATGTGTCGTGTTTGATTATAATTAAAATGTTTGTATTACCCTAGAAAGTCGAAAGAGAGAGAGTGTATGAACACACTTATGAAGTAATAGGTTAGATTGAACTATAGTAGACTTATAATCTCCCTACCCAGAAGTTATGTTATTAAGACTAGAGTAAAGTTGTGCTTGATGTTGTATTAAGTGACATGGTGATGTGACACTGAGTTTGATGGATGTCTAAGCCCAAAAGTTAGGATTCATTACTCATAGATATAATAGAATTTTCCGTGATGCTGGTTATGTTCGGTGATGGTTAGTTGTCCATGGCGTGTAAGTGTTGTGATAAGTTATCTTGATGCTAGGATAACATGAGCTCTAGTTGAGTTCATTAGTTGAGGATGTTTAATGCAATAGGACTATTTTAAGGAGAATTGTATCAATGGTAATCTTACAGTTAGACGCACTGATCTTTTGGGAAACTGGAGGAGTTGGTGGGATTCTATCATGATAGTAACACCCATTTGTTAAGAACATCAGTGAACTTTGATATGGAACTTTATGTTAGGAAATAGAATTGGGTTGAGATTGTAATAGCTATGACTTTTGAGAAATTTGAATATTTTGGTAAATCAATCTTTGCAAGCTAGGGGAGTATTTAATGGATTAACCTGGAAGTTGGGAGCATGGTCTTTCTTTTTAAGAATAAGCAATCCATTTGTGATTTCTATCAGACTAAGGAATTTGAGGTTGGTGATAAGATGCCTTTTCACGGTTTGAATTCATAACAAGGGACGATTTATGTAATCTCTACTAGGGAAGTAATGGCTTGTTTAGCTCGAAGGTTGGTAGAATTGAGAACACTATTTAATGATCATCTTTTGGGGTATTATTATCCGTCATGATGATGCTGTTAGGAATGTGTGTAGTAATCAATTATTCAAATTGAGTATGGGGTTGAGCCGGAAGCTAGAATTCCTTTGATACTAGTTAACCAGTTGGTGTGTTAACTATAACTATAGTGAATTTCGAGAAGAATTGTTTTTGACCATCGCGTAATATTGGGTTTAAATGATTGTGATTGAGGGAGAAAGTCTTGTCAAGAAAATGTTGAGTTCTTGGTTGAGTATGACTGGTAGCAAATAGTGTATGGAAGTTTAAATTTGATATTAACCTTCTTGATCATGTTAATATAAAAAAGGGCACCATTCCTAAATTAGAATATAAGTATGTAAGAGATTTGTGAGAAATGCTAATGGACTAGGAATAAAGTTATCTGTTAGTGAAGAATGTTCCTATGGCCAACTTAGGTGGGGCGTAATGGCTAACTTAGGTGGGGCGTAATGAAGTTAATGGTCTTGAATGAGTATGATGCCTAGAAGCTAAGTGTGACGAGTAGTCAAATTTTGGGCAACGAGGGTTGGCAATGTGAAGTATGGTAAAGTATAATATTGTTGGTAAGATAGAAATTTCGTATGATCAACATGAAGAATTTTCACTCTAAGAAATAGTAATGAATTTCGGGGACGAAATTCCCAAAGGGGGAAAGGTTGTAGTGACCCGGTACGTTTTTATTTCGGGTAATTATTTTCGACGTAACTAAATTAATAGAAATGACTTTTTTTTATTTTATGAATTGTATACGTTGTACGCGATTGGCGCGTGTAAGAACCCGAGATATTAATTGGTGATTTTAATGTGATTTAAATTCAATTCAAACTAATTGGAGGTTGAAAGCAAGATGGAGTTCACATATTAGGGAATATATATATTTATACTTATATACATTTGGGAATAACATGAGAATAAAATAATCTAGAATTTCAAAAACAAAATAAATAAATAATAAAAGAGCAATAAGAATAAGAATAAAACAAGCAAGACAAACAAGGCCCAAAAGAAATCCAAGCTTCTCTGGAATTTTTGGCAGACCTCCGGTTTCTTCCTCTTTCCCTTTTTCTTTCCTCATACGCGTGACATACATCTCATCTTCACCTTCTCCATCTGTGAGACCTTGATCCTGTTCTTTTTGAGTTATTTGTATACATGAAGTGTTTATTCCAGTATATGAATAGCCTCGATATACTAAAATTTTTGACAGACGTCCGAGCTTTGGTAGAGGCTTGTTTCGCTTGTGTTTGAACCAAAAACCTTATTTTGCTTTGAAAAACACACTGCCCAGTAGTTCGGTCGACTTGAGGGCTTGACCCAGTCGACTAAACCGAACATTTGGAGTTCGGTTGACTGAACTCAGGGGTTCAGTCGGCTGAACAGAAGCTTTTTGGCATGTTTATAAATATCCTAGTGGCGGAGTTTTTGAGAAAATCATTTCTTCCAAGCTAAGTTTCCCCTTTTCTCTGCCTTCTCTCTAGCTTTAAGGGCTCGGGGCTTGGTTTTGTGTTTGATCCTTTGTGGATCCTTGCTACCGAGGCCGTGGGCTTCGCATCCATCCTGTTAGATTCTCGTTCTGACACTCTTTAGTTTTGACATGCCGAGTTCTTAACTCTTCGAGGTAGGATTCTAAACCCTACACTGTATAAGGGTGATGTATGTAATTATATGTGTTTTTACCAGTTAGAAAATACATCAAATGTGATTTTCATGTGTAAACCTTTATTTTCGATAAAAATAGGTTTTTTACGCATTTCTCGGTTGTATACGTGATTCAGGTACGTGGTATTCGTAGTTTTTAAAAGGAGGTTTGAAAACGAGGTGTTTTGTGAAAATGGTGAAAAATGTCTTTTTGGAGGTTTGGAGCTAACCCGCGGGGTTGAGTCTCAACTCTTAAACATTTTGTGGAAAATGGTGTTAGATCTCCATGTTGATAGATTGGATCTCTTTTTATACATGTGGTGTATAAACTGTTGTGTGGGTTTTTGTAGTTGCGCTATGGTGGGTTTTTAAATGTTTCCATAGATGTACCGTGACAGTGTGTGATTTTGAGTTAGGCTTGTATTGCTCCTTGGTGGAAGTCCAAAAACGTGCGCAGGGTGGGTTCGTTACGGTCCCTCAGGTTAATCCCTATAAACGTGGTTTGGTTAGCTTCATCCAACGGTCGTGGAAATCCATAAAGAAGTATGTTGCCCCGTGAGTGGCTTTATTGTTGTGACTCTGTATATAACTTGTCATTATCTAGCAGGCCTTAAGTGGTTCAGGAGTAGGATAATGGACAAGAGTCTACAGTTGTTACCTTTATCTGTGCGGCAGAGTCGGCACATAGGATTACATTTTATCTTTCTCCTCGGCTGAGTGGCCTGAGCGGAGCTTACTATATTTTTACAGCTTTCCCTTAACTGTGGCATAATATTTGTTAGGATGATATGCATAGTTCGAAGGATGAAAATTATGGGGTTTTATGAGATAAAACTCTTTTCAGACTAATGTTAGTCTGATGAAAAACTTGCGATTTTTAAGAGAAAAATCCTTTTTAGCTCCCGTGGTTTAGCCCGTGTGTGTGTAATTGCATAGCCTACTTTACAATTTTATTGTCTATCTTCTATTGGGCTTCGGCTCACGGTGTGAAATTTTGCTGTAAAACCTTTTCAGGTGAGCACAAGGAGTTGACCTAGATTCCTGTGGTGGCGAAAGACTAGTTGTAATTTTCTATTTTGGACATGTACTTATACATGTGACGCCTATTTTAGAAGGCTGGTTTTGTATGCCTTGAGACTATATATTTATTCACAACTATGATTTTAACCACAACTCTCATAATTTGAGTTCAAATTATCACTTTAGTTTTCAATTCTCAAATCTTCATGTCACATGGCTTAAGCTACTAATTACGAGATTTAATTCCACAATATCAACCCATTATCATGAACCCAAACCCAACAACCCATAAAGCTTCTAGAATTTTGATTAATCTCGTATAAACTTGGGGTTTCATACGATTTTCAAGTAAAATCAACACAAATCAACTCGAAATATCAAAGCTAGTCAAAAACCTACCATGTAGAAGCAAAACTTCTCATTTTCGGAACCCTAAATTTTTCGACCATCACTGTTTTGGCGCCTAGAGGGCTCAAAGCGAAGCTCTTTTATGCATTTTTCTTGATTCCACGTCGACTTTGTCTAATTTCATGAGAAACTTCATCCAGTTCTGAGGAGGAGAGGGCTTCGGAGCTTGAAGCTCAATCTATGGCCGAAACGAGAGAGAGAGAAGACGAAAAAAGAAGAGGAAGACGCATCGGGGATGGGCTTAGGGGTGTGGTCGCCTGCGGGGAAGGGTGGGAATGGCGGCACTGGCGATTGCAGAGGTGGGGCGAGGGAGGCGCGGTGGTGGCGGTGCATCACGCGTTGCGCGCCTCGCTCAATCTCTGTGGCTAGCCTCTCTCTCTATGCCTCTGTATTCTCTCCTGAAGCTTCTCAGCTTCGGCCGAGATGCTTTTTCTCCTTTCTTTTTTATTTTTTCAAATACTCTAAAATATTCTAGAGACAATCTCATTAATTAATCTTACGTTAATTTGTTTTGTTTTTTCCCAAATTAATGGTAAATTTAATAACATATTTTTTTGATAAATTCATTATATTAAATAATTAATCATAAAAGAAAAGCGTATCAGGTCTCCACACTGAGTGTTAGTAAACTATTTAGTTTTTAAATATACTATTTATTTATTTATTTATTTGAAATTTGTTCTGATGAAATAAATTTAAAAACAAAAACTCATACAAAGATAAAAAAATCTACTAAATAGGAAATAAAGAAACAAAAATTTAGTTTATAAATTTATTATAGGTAAAAAAAATTATTTTTCAATAGGATTTTTTATAAATTTTCCTCAATAAGAAAAATCTAAAAAGTAAATTTTTTATTTTTTATTTATTTATTTTGGATTAGTTTCATGAGATAAATTTAAAAATAACTTTTTTATCAAAAGATTAAAAACCTAGTAAATACAAAATATATAAAATTAAATTTAGTTTATGAGATTATTTTAGGTAAATTTTAATTTTTTTATTTCTTTTAGCTTTCTATGAAATTTTTAAATTTTATTAACTTTTCTTCGGTAAGAGATATTAAAAAGATAATATTTTTATTTATAAAATAAAAAAATCTAAAATAAATAAATAACATAAAATAAATCATAATCATTATTAAACCTTCATAAAAATCCACAAATACGTCAGTTTAATTTCGATCATTTTTTTACGATGGTAAAAAATCGTCTCAAATAACTACTTTTTAACGTCTATTTACTTACGACGGTAAATTACCATCTCAAATGACTATTTTTTGCGTGAAACTTTTGACGACGATAAAAATTGTCTCAAAAGACTCATTTTTTGCGTTGACAAACAAATCGTCGCAAATGATCTTTTTTTACTACCATCTTGTTATGATGGAAATCAACTGTCTCAAATAAACTATTATTACGACCAATTTTTTTTGCAACAGCAAAAAAAGGGTCTCAAATGGCCACTTTTTGTGACCACTCTTTGCGATGGTGAACAACCGTCGCAAAAGCCCTATTATTTGAGACGGCAAAACCCCGATTGCTAATGAATGTTGATATGATTAATTGAATATTGAATCGAGGATGGTTGATGTGATAAGTTGGGCTTGACTAGTTTCGCGGTGAAAGACCAAAAAGTTACGCAAGTAGGGTGCCCTACCCATCGGGTTAGTCCCCGAGAATGTGTGCATGGGTTGCCTACCCGTTGGTGTTCCTCAGAGAAATTAAAAAAGACAGTTGTCATGGTGAGTTATAGAGCTATTTACTACTTAATGGCTTCGCGTAGCCTATTGGGAAAATAGGGAGGGGTTTTTATAAGCTACACCAAACGTCGGTTCAGTATTAGATTGATAAAATGAAATATAATTGTGGATAATAAATTAATAAACTGAAAAGAAAGTTAATGATTTTTATAATAGATAAGCGTGCGTTAGTATTCGATGACTTATTAAAGAGAAAATGAGAAAGAAAGTGAGAACTAATGAAATAATAAGGAGAAATTATAATTTATGTCAAAGAAGGAAAGAATGTCAACAATTGAATTGGAATGAATAATGAGTCTAATAAGAATGAGGAGATAGAAAGAAGAAGGATCAATTTTTATAAAAGATGTAAATCTAAATGTTGTATAACGAACTGAAGAGAATGGAATTGAAAACGGGAACAAAGATAATTTGAAAGAATGTGAGACGAATGAAATAGAATGGAGGAAATAAGAAAAAAAAATGAATCAATCTTTAAGGTGGGTGAGCATAGAACTTCAATCAATGGTAGGATAAATGAAAATGTGTTAAATAATTTGATAAGAAACAGTAAAGATTAAGTAAATAAAGAATGAAGAGACAGCAAACAGAAATGGGTTATAAACATGATTTGATTATGATTGCATTATAACATGTCATTCACACCTCACATATCATGCATTACATCATTTTTAGTCATTATTCGACGAGCTTTGGCTCACGTTTGTTGAATTAAATTTTTTTTTTAGGTCACGATGGTCAAGAGAAGGCATAAATGATTATTGTAGACATGGATTGAGTTTTGAAGAAAAGGGAAGGATGTTTATGTTTTGTAGCTCAAAAAACTGTAAATCGTTTCTGTTAAAATTTGTAAAGATATTAGAAATTGTTGAAAGAATACGAGAATCATACATATGTACTGATATTTTGAGTAGATGTTTATAAGATTTATGTTTTGGAATGTATAATGAAAAGAAGAGTATCTCATGGATGACTATAGTAATTGTGAATAATGAATTAAGTTTTAGATGTATAATACACGGTTGAGAAGCATGTACGTTTTTTGAATGTTGTGGACTTCCATTTGGTAAATGAGTGTACATAAGATGAAATGGAGATTGCTGCGAGTAAATAGTTTTAACTGTATTTTAGGACTTGATATCCAGGCGGTGCTCAAGTATAAATGATTGTTTGAGTTTGGGAGGTTTATAGAAATTTGGGATAGTCTGAAATACAAAGGAAACTTTGCCAAAATTTTTAATTTTTATGCTTAGAATATTTACAAATTTGGGAGTTTTCTTTTAAAGTAAGTTAAAGGATTCTAGAGAATATCATAAAAGAAGTTCTACTCATAAGAAAACCGAGTTAAAATGTGGGGATCACACACCTCGGGTTTGAGGGCATGACAGAATGGTATCAGAGCTCTAGGTTCGAATACCTATAAGCTGTGGGTGATGAAGATCCTATGTGTGTGATTTGTTTGATGATTATAGGCACCACTACACAGCATGAATTGTATGTTTGCATGGATTTGCGGCTTAATTGTCTTGCGTGTGCTATGTGTTTATATGTGCATAAAGGTTGAATCTTGGGAGTGATGCGACTTGCCTTCAGGCGTCCAGTTAACTATTCTGGGGTTCAAAATAGAAAAGTGTTTGGCTGACGTTTTTTCTATGAGAAATCTGGATTAGTTATCTGGATTGGCGTGTCATTCCTAATGGTTCTCCTCGGTATGTGAATATTTGTTGGCATGATATTATTTGGTTGTAATCTATGTGTTAGGATACTTTTGAATGTTAAGAGTAAGAAGAAAATATAAGAGTCTATTGAAAGATAAAGTATCTGAGTGTGAATATCGAAAAAGCAAGGCAATGGTGTATAGATAGTGTGTTATGTTGATTATAATTAAAATGTTTGTGTGATTCTTAAATGTTGAAAGGAAGAGAGATTCTGAATGCCCTTAGTAGGTAAAAAGTTAATTTGAATTATATGAGGATTGCATTCTATTAGCTTAAAAATTTTATTCTCGAAATCAAAGTAAGGTTGTGGGTGATGTTAGGACTTGGGTCGTGAGAATACAACCCGATATTCGTTAATGGTTAGAACTTATTCTCGATTCCCATATTAATCCTTTAAAAGATCCTAACACAATACTTATTCTCGATTCCCATATTAATCCTTTAAAAGATCCTAAGTATCTCTTTTGCAATTTCTACAAGACTGAGAAATCTAGATTGGTGACGAGATGACTTTTCTATGGATTAGACCCATGTCAAGGGATGGTTTATTTTATCTCTGCTAAAGGGGTAGTTGCTCGTTTATCTAGTGAGTTGGCTACTAGTGAAGTAATCGTTCCTTTGGGATGCTATTTATTATGATGGCCCTACTAGAATTGTATGTAGTAATTCAAATTCAACTATTTAAGTTGAGTATGGAGCTAAGCTAAAAGCTAGAAATTTCTTCATTGATGGTGAGCCAGTTGGTGTATTGGCGACAACTACCATATCAAATCCAGCATGTAAGGACAATTTTGATTTTTTCAATTAGTGATTTGAGGTGAAGAAGGAAATACTACTATGTAGAGTAAATTTTAAGAATGATCTTTTTGACCATCGGGTAATATTAGATTTGAATGATTGTGATGGTGGTTAGTCATCGGTGGTAGTCAGTTAACTGTTGTATTCTAACGTCATGATAGTTTTGTCCTGGTGTTGGCAAGACATGGAAGTTAGTTGAGCCCCGTGTTGAGAACGTATTGAGCTGTAGAGTGACATGTTGAGAAAGATATGTTGTTTTGATTGGCGTTCATAAGGTTTGGAGGTGGTGTTTCTATAGTAGTCAGAGGTGTGGAGGTGGTTCTGTTAGTTTAGATTTGACTGAGATTTATGAAGTGGTATAGGGGCTCGGTATACTGGAATGAAGTAAATAACCTAGAGGTAGTAAATGACAAAGAGATATGTTAGCGAATAGTGGGGGGAGGTTAGCCAACCTGGTAGCATTCGGTTTTCAAGATTATCGATGATTATTGAAACAAGTGCTAACTTGAGACTTGTAAACGAATTTTGGGGATAAAATTTCCCAAGGGGGGAAGGTTGTAGTGACTTGGTACATTTTTATTTCATTGATTAATTATTTTAACATAATTAAAATTACTGAGGACAATTTGTAATTTATTTTTGTGGGGTTCAAAAATTTACTAATATAAATTTAGACTTAATTAAAATTAAGTTGATGATAAATTGTGGAGTTAATTGTATAAAGGATTATAAATGAATAATTTGAATAAAATACAAGGGGGTTCTAGAGAATTCTATAACAAAAAAATG
>JAOTRH010206420.1:0-11053 GCA_034768845.1 Heliamphora exappendiculata | reverse complement strand
ATGCATCACCAGCAAAAATAGACTGCTACAAGCCAAGGCTCCCACGAGCCCCACATGCAACACAGAATCGACTCTCACAAGCCTTAATAACAGTCCTAACACAGAGATGACGATCCCTACTCAAACACACATCCACGGGATAAAATCATATACCACGGGATAAAATCGTACACTAAAGAATAACACCGTACACCACGAGATAATACCGCACACCACGAGATAGCACTGAATACTACAGGATAGCACTGAATACTATGGGATAACACCGAATCAAGGTATGAATTTCCAAAACTAAAGCCTTAAATGCTTCAAGACCACATAAGATCACGTAGGACCATATACCGTTCTACAACATGCAAGAATAAAATTAGAGTTTTAAAAGCACAATAACACGGATAACCACGACATCCCACATAACGATGCCACATAACCCGTCACGACATCACATGCCACACACCTGACACGACCAACAACTTAGAACTAGAAAAAAGATATTTTAGCTCAAAAACCAAGGCATAACAGGTTTTATAGATTTTCGCACCAGGCCACCACTGCTTGAGCGGTCCCCTACTAACATGCATCTCTACCACAGCACCACTCGAGCGCTCAACCACCGCTCGAGCGATCATTGCTGGGTGAAAAACCAAACAAAGAAACAAAATCAAACCCCCGCACGCATAACACATTTACATAAACATGCAGTTCTAAATAACAACCAAAGCGGTAAGTAACACGTCAAATATATATAACGAAAACGATTTTCACCAAAACCCCATCTTTAGAAAGAAGAACGGACTCAACACGTGCCCAACACGGCAAACACGGACCTAACATGGGCCCAACACGGCAAACACGAATCCACACACGCCCCGCACAACAAACACGAGCCCACACACGCTCAACATGGCAAACACGAACCCACACACGGCCAACACGGACCCATACACGCCCGCACCCAATGATACACAAACCACCACGCACACAACTATGCACCAACACCCCGCATAACATGACCAACACCCTATCCATGACTTCAATTGACAGGATCCCATAATCCAATCAATTGAAAAACCACCATAGGAAAGTAGTCGATTGAGCTCCATAACCCAATCGACTGAGAGGCCACCACACAACCACAAAAACAACAAAATGCCCCAAGGAACATGAAACTTAATAAAAAGTTCCAATAAGGATGAAAAAAAATCTTTTCCAAAGCATTCGGCCAAAAACGAGTGAAAAATGGTTAAAAAATTTTGACACACTCTCACTCTTTTTGTCATAACTTTTTTCATAAAATGAATTTTGTTGTGAAAGAGGTGTCATTGAAAAAAAGACTTTTGGCGCTTCAATTTGAGTACAAAAATGACCCAATATCGAGTCCGAATGAGGGAGATATGATCAAAAGAAAATGGCCTTGCGCAGCCAGTCCGCTCGAGCGAATTTCGAACGCTTGAGCGAGCAGGCACCCGAGAAAAATCTAAATTTTCCCTGTTTTGAATTCTAAGCCCCAAAACTCCTTCCCTTCACAATTATACTTCAGATCTCCACTTTCAAACCGAAATCAAAGCCTCCAAGCTCCCTTTCGACACCCTCAGGCATACCAAAGCCCAAGACTACCACAAAATCTTGAAAGAAACACTCAAAACCCGATTCCATCCAACCAAAATCGACCAAAAATGGTTTTAAACCAAAACCTAATTTTCTTAAAACATAAATTGATTTTTTATGCGTTTTTAACCGGTAAAAACACACACGATTACATGTAGCACCCTTATAAGACCTGAGAGTCTAGGATCCTATCTCGTTAAGTCAAACACTCGATGCCTTGATCCACGTGTAAAATAAAACTTTGTTAGAATAAAATTCTATCCGAATGAACGCGTAGCCCACCGCGAAGAGACTAAGGATCCGCTGTCTGATCATCGAAAATCAAGCCTCGGGCCCCCGAGAAGTAAGAGAGAAGGCAGAGAGAAAACGAAAAAATTTAGCTGAGAAGTTTTAAAAATATCTTTCAAAAATATCTAACGCGAGATATTTATAAGCTATGAAAATATCTTCATCTTTTGTTAAATTCACACCACAATGGCCAACGGCCAACGGTCCCGAGAACCAACCCCACATGCATATCTAAATCCGAACATGCATAAAAATGCATATAAACATGCTAAAACGAAAACGGTAAACATGCGTCGAAAAAATCCAAAAAAGAAAATGGGTCAGGGTTTCGCAGTGCATAATGCAATAATGCACAATGAATTCAACTTGAACCAATCATCCATGTTGCATTCCAATTTCCTAATCAGCCATATTCAATAAGTCTTGCATATACAATTTCAAACAAAAATCTAAGGGCCAAATAAAACTTAAATCTCTCGACATTCTTTGGATCAAACAGTAATTTAAAATATGATTTTATGATGTTGGACTCAAAATTTTAGCAAACCAAACTCAAATCTCCAGTTCAACCTCAACAACATAGCAACAATCAACTATGTCGAGAGACAAAAATTTTCAGAACTTCAACCTACCGTGAGTCATGAGATAGAGAGGCCGGCGTCGGTGACAATAGCTTCTCGATCTCCGACTCGTCGGCGATTGACAACAATGGCGAGGTCGTTGGAACTGTGGCTTAATTAGTGATTAGGGCTTGTGTCTCACCGTATGTGATTTGGAAGTGCAAAAAACTTATTAAGGTTTTCAGTTTGCACTTCGTAGAGATGATGATAGACTAGAGAGAAGGGGAAAGGAGAAATTGAGACACCAAAGAGAAGAAGAGAAAAACTAATTACTGATTAGTCTCTCTGGAGGCCAAAGATCAAGCGAGGCACCGAGCAGTGTGCGTGGAAAATTGGGAGGGAAATTGAAAATTGAGAAATGAAGAGGAGGAAGTTCAACCGAGCGGAGCTTAAGGTTCTGCGATTTGGGAATTGGGACTGAAGTCTCTATTTTTCATAACATATTTAGTCAGATCGGGTTAGTCGAGTTTATCATAGCACCACCTGACATTCGACCAAGACCTGATTGTTTTGTTTCAAGCTCACCAGATTTTGACCCATAGCATTTGAAAACCAACCAAATGAGTTGTTTATGGTTCGGGTTCTGGCGTATTGGTCGGGTCTGCGGTTTCTTGCTCTCCCCTAATAGCAAGCGATTAGGATAGTATCACACCAAAAAGATTTTGGGACATTCATTTGAATTAAAAGGGTCCAGACAAATTCGATCAAATGTTGATTTTTGCACTCGACTACTCCATTTTGTTGTGGAGTGTGAGAGAAAGATGATTGATGAAGGATGTCAAATTGAGTCATGAAATTACTAAAGGAATGAGAAAAATATTCTCTAGCTTTATCACTGCGCAAGATGCGAACATAGAAAAAAATTATGAACTATCTTTTATTAAATAAAGCCACATAACTCTAGAACAATCATCCACAAAAGTAACAAAATACCGAAATTCCAACTTAGAAGTGGCACGACAAGGATCCCAAACATCTGAATAAACTAACATGAAAGGACTCGACTCTCGTTTAATAGTTCGGGAAGAAAAAAGAAACGATGATGTTTTCCCAATTGACATGGCTTACAATCTAAAACTGAAAGAGAACTTAAACTAGAAACGAAAATCTTTGAGTTATCCAATGATGGGTGACCTAGACGACTTGAATCTGAATTGGAGAAGCAATAGCAAGACATGCAGAAGGAGAAACTACTAATGACGCCTTATTGTCCAAATAATAGAGACCACTTGACTCACTCCTTTGCCAATCGTCTTTCTTGTCTCCAAATCTTGAATGGCAATAGAATCAAGAAAGAAAGAAATAAAACAATCAAGATTTTTGGTAAGCTGACTCACAAATATCAAATTAAAAGAAAAACACTGGATATATAAGGCATAAAATAAAGAAAGCAAAAACGTAGGGTGAATTGTGTATATGCCTTCAACAGAACTAGTAGAATTATCTGCTAAAGTAACACAGGGTAAGGAAGAGAAAGACTTAAAATGAGAAAAAGATTTGAGATATATCTGACATATGATCAGTGGCACCAAAATCGATGGCTCATGGTCGAGAAGTAGAAGAAGATGAAAGGTAAGCAGTAGGAGTACCTTTCTGGGCTAGAGATGAAACTGGAAGAGATGACTGCAAAGTCGCATGATACTAAAGAAACTTATAATACTCTTCCTCGGAAACATGGCTGGTCTTCTCCTCAACCGGAGTAGAGGAGGAAGAAGGGTGAACAGTGTCGAATGTCACAGCATTAACAAATTGAGGAGGTCTGCCAACAAGATCTCAACACGTCTCTTGTGTATGATTTAGTAAGCCACAATTGGCACACTGACGATGTGGGCCTCTACCTCGACCACTACGACCACCACGAGAACTACAGATGCGACCCCTTCGAGAACCACCACTTCCTCTACCATGGCTGTAACCATTTGATTGATCGCTTTGATGTTGTGTAACTAGAGCTGGACGATCAGAATTGTCTCGAGAAGAACAACTAGAGCTTTGAGACCCCAGAAGTAGCGTGCAAGATTCTAGATAATACCTCAGCAAGAGAAGGGAGCTTAGCTCCTACTAAGATCTGAGAGTGAACGGACTTAAATTTAGGCCGTAATCCTGCAAAAAATCTCATCACAATCATCTATTCTCGTTGTTGTTGCATTTTGCGATTATCATTTGTGATGGGAAGAACCACATTTAACCTTTTATGAAGCTTCTTGAGTGCCACAAAATAATCTGTAATAAACTTATCATCTTGTTGCAACTAAAAGTAATCAACTAAAATATCATGCATCCGAGTAAAATCACTGTAATATAATATTGAATGTACTTCCAAATCTCCTTGCAATTGTCAAGATGAATACACATATCGGCAATATGTGACTTCGTAGAATTCCATAACAGTGTAACAATTTAAGCATCATCTTGCTCCCATTCAAGCTTCCTCTTATTATCGGATGGACCAGACATAGTCGAGTAGTTTTGTTTACCTTGACCAGTTAAAGCAACCTTTAAAACTTTAGACCAATGTAAATAATTAACCCCATTCAACATGCAAGTAGTAAGTTGTGTAATTAACACTATTGTACACTTGGTACTCATGTGTAGCCTACTATTATTTAAATGGAGTAATTTTTCCATGCATTATAGTCACAAATTTGTATGGGCTAATGAGCTCATCACTATTATGTGAGTACAATAAAAATCTATCCTTGAGACATATTTATTTTTCATTAAACTAAGTCTTATCTTCTATTTCAAAATTTTATTTTTAGTTTGTCACATCATTTACTAATATAAAACTGCAAAATTTGTTTAAATTGTATTTCTTATATAACTTTTAATTTAACTGTTCAACTAAGCAAAAAGAACAATAGTATGTTACTATAGAGAAAATAGAAGAGTAGATTTTGAAGGTAATGACTCCACACACACTCTATTTACATTAGCAGGTGTATAAATACAAAGTTCTAAGGCTTGATTGCAGGAGCTAATCCTAAGGCTTGATTGTAGGAGCTGATTTTGTTAAGAACTGATTTTATGGGAGAGTAATAAGAACAATAAGAACAATGGCTGATTTTGTGGGAGAGTAATGGCTTTTCTTATATGCCCCTACAAGATGGAGGTACCATCGGTAACACCAATCTTGGATCGAAAGGTCTGAATGCGTTGGCGTGATAGTGGCTTCGTGAGCAAGTCAGCGAGCTGATCTAAAGTGTGAACATGATGAACAGTAATTCGACCTTTCTTGACAAGATCACGGATAAAAAGGAGGTCGATTCAATATGCTTCATGCAAGTGTGCTAAACAAGATTTAAACTGAAGTGAGTTGCACCAATATTATCATAAAAAACCTGTAGAGGATGCTATAGATAGAGACCAAGTTCTGTGATCAGGGAGTGAAGCCATACTGTTTCAGAAGTTGCAGCTGCAAGGGCATGAAATTCAGCCTCTGTGGATGAGCGGGAGACAACTCTTTGTTTGCATGCTAACCATGAAATTGGATTGGAGCCCAGAAAAGTGATAAAGGCAGTGGTTGAGACCCTTGTATCAGTATTGGCAGCCCAATTCGCATCAACAAAGGTCTGTAGTTTGAAGGGTCTGTTCTTTTGAATGAGAATTCTATGAAACATGGTGTGCTTTAGATACCGGAGGAGTCTTTTGGCTGCAGTCCAATGACAAGCTGTTGATTTGTGCATGGATTGGGAAAGCTAATTTACAACAAAGGCAATGTCGGGTTTGGTTAAGCCAAGATATTGCAGTGCCCCAACACTTCTTCTATCCTCCGTACTGTCTACAGGGTCAGAACCATCTGTTAAAACTAGTGGGGTGCTGGTTGACATAAGAGTTTGAATTTCTTTGGCCCCATCCATTGAAGTTTTGGATAGTAAATCTCTTATGTATTTGTGCTGCGAAATGAACTGACCCTTGGTTGTAGGAATAACTTCAATGCCCAAAAAAATGTAGATTTCCCATGTCTTTGACGGAGAATGTGCGGCCAAGTTTGTGGATAATGTCAGCTACAAATGTGGAGGCATTTCCTATGATAATAATGTCATCAACGTACACAAGACAATAACATAGAACACTGTTATTGGCATAGATGAATAAAGAGGTGTCTGTAGCTGAGTGCACAAATCCAAAACTTAGGAGAGTATCCTGGAGTACTTTGTACCATTGGCAAGGTGCTTGTTTCAAGCCATAGATACTTTTCTTCAGTTTACAAACATAGTAAGGCTTTGAAGGATCTGCAAAGCCGAGAGGTTGATGCATGAACACTGTTACTTCAAGGCTACCATGAAGAAAGGCAGTATTGATGTCGAGCTGTCGAAGTGACCAGCCATTCATTACAGCAATAGAGAGAGTTAGTCGAATTGTTGCTGGTTTCACAAATGGACTGAATGTTTGGGAATAATCGATGCCTGGTCTTTGGTGGAATCCTTTAGCAACTAGACGGGCTTTATAGCGGCTGATGGTTCCATCTGGGTTTCGTTTCTTGCGAAAGACAAATTTGCAACCTATAAGATTTTGACTAGATGCAGGAGGAACAAGTTCCCAAGTTTCATGGTTAAGTAGTGCAGTTATTTCTTCATACATGACTTTGCGCCAAAGGGGATCTTTGAGTGCTTGACTCACACATGTGGGTTCATCTGGTTCAGGTAATGGATGTTTGGTGGTGGTATGAAGTTGTTTGGGACAAAAAATGTTGTTCATAGACCTAATAGTCATGTTATGTGTCCTTTGAGCTACAACAGGAGTTGGAATAGTTACCTGAGCAGGTGGTGTGGCTGTTGTAGTGTCTAGATTCGAGGAGGGAAGGGAGATCTCTTCTTGCGGTTCTGTGGAGACCAGCGTGGACGGAGCTTGGTTGTCTGGTGGAACAAGCTGCAGCATTGGTCCAGAAGAAAGAAGAGCTGCGGGTATGTTGGACTCTGGAGTGAACTGATTGTTGATTGTCTTTAGAGGATATATATTTTCATAAAATGTGACGTGCCGAGAGACATATAGACGCTGAGTTGGTATGTGAAAGCAGAGGTAGGCACTTTGTGTAGTCGAGTATCCAAGAAACACATAGGGGACAGATTTGGGTGGAAACTTGTGTGTGTTGTAAGGCTTTAACCAAGGAAAACACAAGCAACCAAACGATCTGAATTTGAGGTAGTTTGGAGCTTCATTGAACAGAGTTTGAAAAGGAGATTTGTGATTAAGAACAGGAGAGGGCAATCGATTTATGAGATAGGTTGCTGTTGCAAAAGCATAAGACCAAAATTTGGGAGTAAGATTTGCTTGACTGAGAAGTGTTTTTCCTGTTTCAACATGTCTATGACGATGCTCTGAAACTCCATTTTGTTGGGGAGTGTGTGGGGCTGTGGTGTAGTGGCTGATGCCATTAAAAGTTAGAAATGGTTGAAGGGCAACAAACTCACCACCATTATCTGAGTAGAGACTTTTGATTTTAGCATTGAACTAGTTTTCAATCATTTTATGAAATTGAGGGGAAATGGTTCTAACATCATATTTGTTGTGAATTGGAAAAAACCAAACATATTTGGTAAAGTGATCAATGAAGATCACGTAATATTTGTGACCTTGGATGCTGGTTTGGGGGGATGGCCCCCAAACATCTATGTATATTAAATCAAAAGGAGCAAAACTGGTGAGTCCATGTTTATGAAAAGGCAGTTTATGAGATTTATTGATAGAACAGGAATCAAAAACATAAGATACATTAGAATTGCTAGAAACTGAAAGAGAGAAGGACTTGATCAATCTGGCAACAACTTTGGAGGTGGGATGGCCAAGACGCTGGTACCAGCCATTTATTGATGTGCGTTCATGGACCATTGCAATGGGAGTAGAGGCAGTGAGGTGAGGTAGAGGATAAACGCCATTCTCACACGGGCCCTAAAGAAGAGTCTCCCTCGTCCTCTGATCCTTGACAAGAAAACAAGTAGGATGAAATTCAAGAAACACGTTATTGTGTTTGGTAAAATGATGAACTGAAAGTAGATTTTTGTTTATGGTTGGAACACAAAGAGTGTCTTGAATTTGAAATGTGCGTTTAGGAAAAGAAAGAGTGAAAGAACCCAAGTGAGTGATTTTCAAACCTGAACCATCCCCAATAAGCACTCATATGTGCCATCATATTCAGAATACAATTGCAGATTGGATACTTGAGATGTAATGTTATGAGATGCTACAGAGTTTATTAGCCACCGCTGGTCAGATCTAGGTTGAGTATTGGTGCAGTTGGCTGTGGCCGTCTAAGTTTGTAACTGAGGGTAGCATTTGGCAATATGGCCAACTTGGTCACAGTATTGGCATTTGGGGGTATATTTCTGCTATTTGAAATTGCGGGGCTTAGGCTTCGAGTCATTTTTTTGTGTGACTGTGCAAGGAGATGGCCGTTGTTGTTTTCTAGAAGATCTAAAATCCTTACACTGGGTGTTGTTAGCTGTGACAACCAGTGATTGAGGATTGTTGTCCAGGCGTTTGAGATAAGACTCATAGCCTATGAGAAGGTCATAGAGTTCTTCAAACGATAGAGAAGACTCACGGGCATGAATAGGAGCTACCATTTCTTTGTACTCATGGCCTAAGGCGTTGAGAACATAGAGGGTAATATCATCAGCAGAGAGAGAAACATCGATGAGCCCAAGTTCATCAGCAATAGACTTGACAAAATAGAGGAATTCTGTAACAGTGCGTGTACCACGCCGGAGGAGTGTGAGATCCTCTTTGAGTTGCATAACTCGTGTTCTGGAACGACTGGCATATAGCTTGGTCAGTTTGTTCCAAGCTTGAGAAGATGTCTTGGAAGCGGCTATGAAGGGCACCACAGCATCTGACACCGAAGTGAGGATAGCATTTAAGATCAATTTGTCTTGACGAAACCAGTAAGTGTAAGCAGCGGTAGCTGCTGCATTAGGATTCGTAGAGGAAGGGTTTGGAGGGCATGTGAGTGCACCATCGACATAACCGTATAGGTTGTAGCCGAGAAGAAGGGACTCAAATTGCGCATGCCAAGAGGGATAATTTGTTGGTGTGAGTCGGGTAGTGATTTGTTGGGTAGCATTAATGGCAACAGGGGAAGGAGCTGGGTTAGCCATTGGCGGAAGCTGGTGAAAGGATCAAGAAACTCGTTGGAGAGAAAGATACTCTGATACCATATAGAGAAAATGGAAGAGTAGATTTTGAAGGTAATGACTCCAAACACAATCTATTTACATTAGTAGGTGTATAAATACAAAGTTCTAAATCTTGATTGCAAGAGCTGATTCTAAAGCTTGATTGCAGAGCTGATTCTGTTAAGAGCTGATTTTGTGGGAGAGTAATGGGTGATTTTGTGGGAGAGTAATGGCTTTTCTTATAGTTACTCTATTCTCCATCACAAACCATGGCCATGTTTGGGATAATTTTGCTTATTTGCTTATTTAATATTATACATTTTCATCTTTAGTAAATTCTTTTTATCATTTAGTTAAACTATTATACTTTTAGACTCTATTCATTGAGATGAGCCGGAAAATTTTTTTTTATCAAAATATTAAAAAAAAGTCAAAAAAGACGAAAAGAATAAACTAAAATAAGTCAATAATTCAAATTTTATGTTACTTATTTTCGTCTTTAGTAGATTTTTTTCGTCTTTTGATCTAAATTTTTACTTTTTGAATTCATATCATCAACATAATTTGAAAAAATAAAAAAATTTAGTCAAAAATTCAAAAATAAACAAAAATAAACAAAATCATGACATTTAGCCCAAACAGAGC
Source organism: Heliamphora exappendiculata (assembly GCA_034768845.1). Taxonomy (NCBI): domain Eukaryota; kingdom Viridiplantae; phylum Streptophyta; class Magnoliopsida; order Ericales; family Sarraceniaceae; genus Heliamphora; species Heliamphora exappendiculata. The sequence goes on along the minus strand of JAOTRH010206420.1, from coordinate 777 downwards.
ACATATCTTCAATCAAACTACCCAAAAAACAATTTTCATTTTAATCATCAATTGGTCATCCACACTTTCATCTATCTCACCAACTTTTAGAAATCTAATTCCTTGAAGAATCACTGAACCAAATATTGGCCTGTAATATTTTATTGGGATCAATTCGTGCACTGAATTAAAATTCTCTCCATTTCAGCAATGTCTTGAAATTTCTATTCCCAATTTCTATTCCCATAACTATTATTTAAAACAAATTTAACTAACGTGGACTTAAAGAACATTAACAAGTATAAAAGTTAGATAAAAAAATTTAAAAAAAATATACAATAGTTAGATTAAATGACTATAAAAGTTTACAAAAAATAAAAATAAATAAAATAAAATAAACAAATAAGCCTATGTTTAGCCTAATTTTTTTTCGAAGTTTTCTTCTTAAAAATTTCTTAAAACCTAGACAATTGTGCTTCCTACAATAATCAATTAATTTTTTTCTTAATTGAAGCTTTTTTTATTTATTTTTTGCGTGGCAAACTCACATTATTATGTCATGGATATTCTCAAATTTCAAAATTATCCTTTGATTACACATATGAAAATGTGTATTAGAATTGCAGTATTGTACCATAAGGTAAACTTATCCAAACGATCATATGGCACTTAGGAAGGAAGAGGGACGGGGAGGCACTGGAATGTCCACGGTCCCTTCCAGCATGAGCAGAACTTTCTTCATCGACGGCCGGAGCGACGGCTCGTCCAGCACGCACCAGAGCCCTACTTTCACCATCC
>JAOTRH010206409.1:0-11053 GCA_034768845.1 Heliamphora exappendiculata | reverse complement strand
TGCTGGCAAATTAATTTTAAAATGGTAGAGGGAACCAAATTAAAATAAATTCAAACTTTTGCTCATCATAATTAACATTTTTTTAATTATGTGATTCTCAGGATTAAAATGGATTTCAACCCACTCGCTTCAATGCTCAAAGAAAATAAACTTACGAGACCAATTTATGTTGACTGAAAATGTAACATGGATATAGCTTTGACTACAAATGGTATTTCTTTAATACCAAAAAATGTGTTTGTTTCAGAAAAAGATTCTTTCTCGGGGCCGAAATGCATGAAGAAGAAAAAAGTTTAGAAATAGGGAGACACATTTTCCAGGGTAGTTAGTGGGCCACGGACTGGTGTGAAAAAGCCGAAAGAGAAATGCTTTCACTGCAACCAAACCCGACACTGAAAATTTTTGTTCACTGGTTGTGGAAACATGTTTAGCGGTGTTATCTACCATACCTACTATGTAGATATGGGAGCCACTAATCATGTCTGTAATTCATTGCAGGGGTTCCAAAAAACCCGACAACTTAGTGATGGAGAGATTTACCTGCATATGGGTAATAATACAAAGGTAACAGCAGTTGCAGTTGGAAATGTCACTCTCAGTTTTGGTAGAGATCGGGTTTTAATATTAAGAGATTGTCTTTATGTACCTACTATTAAAAAGAACTTAGTTTTCATTTCTGGATTGGCTAAAGAAGGATATTTTGTTTATTTTAATAACTCTGTGGTTATTAAGGATAATAAATGGGTTATTGTTCTAGTACATTGGTGGATAATCTTTATATTATTACTCTAATTTCTCCTACACCGCAACTAACTGAAATGAATAACACATCTAATTTACCATATAAGAGAGTTTCCTTCTTTAATGAACCAAATATTTATTTGGCACTTACGCTTGGGTCATATTAATCTAAAAATGATAAACAGACTGGTAGCAGATGGACCTTTGAGTTCATTAAAAGTGGAGGCACTTCCAGTCTGTGAATCTTGCTTAGAGGGTAAGATGACCAAGAGGCCCTTTTCGGCCAAAGGTTATAGAGCTAAAGAATCGTTGGAGCTGGTTCATTCTGATGTGTGTGGTCCTATGAAAATTTGGACTAGAGGTGGCTTTGAGTACTTTGTCAGTTTTATTGATGACTACTTAAGGTATGGATACATTTACCTGATGCACCATAAGTCTGGATGATTTGAAAAATTCAAAGAATTCCAAGCGGAGGAGGAGAAATATCTAGGTAAAAGTATCAAATCACTACGATCCGATCGTGGTGGGGAATACCTCTTTGGAGAGTTTAAGGACTACTTATCATTAGAGGGAATTACATCCTAGTTGACTGCACCTGGCACTCCTCAGCAGAATGGTGTAGCAGAAAGAAGTAATAGAACTCTTATGGAGATGGTAATGTCAATGATGAGTTATTTAGGTTTATGACATTCATTTTGGGGACTCGCTTTAGAGACAGCAGCTTATATTCTGAACATGGTACCTTCTAAATCAGTACCTTATACTCCCATAAAATTGTGGACCGGGCGTAAGCCTAATCTGAAACACATTCAACTTTGGAGGTGTCCAGCACATGTGCTGAAAGGGAATGCGGGTAAGTTGGAACCGAGGAGAGAAGTCTATTTCTTTGTGGGGTATCCCAAGGGAACGAAGGGTGGTCTATTTTGTAATCTTAAGGATCAGAAGGTCATTGTTAGCACCAATACACGATTCTTGGAAGAGGATTATATTATGGACCATAAGCCCAATAGCAAAATTATTCTAGAAGAACTGAGAGAAAATGCTAGTATAACGGAAAAGGAACCACAAGTTACTGATATTCCATTACCTAGTCGTAGTGGGAGGATTATTAGGACAGGTGAAAATCAAGAACAGGGTGCTGATGCACAGGGTTCAGATTCTGCACAGCCTGCTACTGCTAGTACACCGACACAGGTAGTGCCTCGTCGTAGTGGGAGGGTTGTTCATCAACCTGACCGGTATATGTTCTTGGGAGAGTCTTTTGACAGGATCCCGATAGAACTGGATACTGAGCCCTGTAACTACAATGAAGCACTACAAGACAAAGATGCTGATCTTTGGCAAAGGGCTAAGAATTCAGAGATAGAATCTATGTATTCCAATCAGGACTGGGAACTTGTAGAAGCACCTGAAGGGATAAAATCCATTGGGTGTAAGTGGATCTATAAGAGGAAGAGAGGAGTAGACGGGAAGGTTGAAACCTTCAATGCTAAGCTTGTTGCTAAAGGGTTCACTCAGAAAGAAGGGATCGACTATGAGGAAACCTTTTTTCCGGTAGCCATGGTTAAGTCTATCTGGATTCTCTTATCCATTGCCGCACATTTCAATTACGAAATCTGGTAAATGGATGTCAAGACTGCTTTCCTTAATGGAAGTCTTGACTAGTGTATCTATATGATACAACTAGACGGATTCATTGCAAAGGGCCAGGAGCACATAATGTGCAAGCTTAAGAGATCCATTTATGGACATAAGCAGGCATCGAGGTCTTAGAACGCTCGATTTGATCAAGCTATAAAATCTTATGGTTTTTATCAAAGTCCGGATGAGTCCTGTGTGTACAAGAAGCATGACGGAAGCGTGGTGATCTTTTTAGTACTTTATGTAGACAATATCTTACTCATCGAAAATGATGTGGGGGCATTATCTATGGTTAAAGTATGATTTTCTGGGCAGTTCGATATGAAGGACTTGGGAGAATCCAGTCACATCCTTGGGATCAAGCTTATGCGAGATCGAAAATAAAGGATGTTGGGCTTATCACAAGCAAAGTATATCGAAGATATCCTTGCTCGTTTTAGCATGCAGGATTCCAAGAAAGGGTTTCTTCCTTTCAGGCATGGAATCACTCTATCCAAGGATTAGTGTCCTAAGACACCTGATGAGATAGAGAAGATGAAGGCAGTTCCTTATACTTTGGCAGTAGGAAGCCTCATGTATCCTATGCTTTGTACTAGACCCGACATCTACTTTGCCGTTAGCATGGTTAGCAGATATCAGTCTAACCCAAGGCAGGAGCATTGGACTGCGGTAAAGAATATAATTAAGTACCTGAAAAGGACTAAGGATTATATGTTAGTTAACCAGGCAGATAGTCTAGTACTTTTGGGGTACACATACTCAGATTTCCAGTCTAACAGGGATTCCCGTAAATCTACCTCAGGATATGTGTTTACCTTAGGAGGTGGAGCTATAAGTTGGAGGAGTATCAAGCAGTCCTGCATTGCTGATTCCACCATAGAGGTCGAGTATGTGGCAGCTTCTGAAGCAGCTAAGGAGGCTATTTGGCTCAGGAAATTCCTAATGGATCTAGAGGCTGCACCTTCTGTTCAGTCGGCTATTACATTTTACTGTGACAATAGCGAAGCGATTGCAAACTCGAAGGAGCCAAGGGTCCATAAGAAAGGCAAGCTGTAACACCCCGGTCCGAACCCTAGTAGTAACCACCTAGATTGTAACAACCTAGATAAAACCCTAGTATTAGCGATGGATAGATAATGAAAACCTAGGTCACTGCATGAACACGAAAAAACCCTAATTAGCCCAAAAATCCTAATTAACCCAGAAACCCTAATTTTGACCCAAAAATCCTAAAAGAGACCAAATATTCAAAGGTAAAGCCCTAACACTTAGAAAAGTTTTGGAACTGTTTAAATTAAGTAAATAACATAAAATATTAAATTAAAAATTAAAAATTCTCATAAATAGGGTAAAATGACCATTTTGCCATAGTACAGCAAAAAGTCCTAAAAATTCAAAATTTAACACATGGATACCCAAAATCAAATATTTATATACAATTAATTAATAAAATATAAAATAACAACAAAAATAACCAAATTTCCCTTGCATGGTGTGGCGTTGGGATTTGGGGGTTAAAAATGAGAGAATTCAAAGATGTTTTGAAAAATACTTTAACACCTTGAAAATCAACATTTGAAAACCCTTTTTTATTGAAAATAGAGTCGCTACTTAGTTTTTGAGAAAACTAAAAAAAACAAAGATGGTCAATTGATCATAAAAGCGTTTAACCAGAGAAAGAGGGGCCCGGGAGCTAAGGTACGAGTTAAGACGTAAAAATTCAGGACGAGGTATGAGATAAAAATAATTTAAAGTCTAGTTACGGCTTAAAATTAATTTTATCGGAATAAAAATTGCGAATTAATAGGCCGATATAAAACTTAAAAATTTGGGACGAGGTATGAGATTAAAATAATTAAAAGCCTAGTTACGGTTTAAAATTAATTTTATCAGAATGAAAATCACGAATTAATAGGTCGAGTTAAGACCTAAAAATTGGGGACGAGGTATGAAATAAAAATAATTAAAAGCCTAACTACGGTTTAAAAGTAATTTTATCGGAATGAAAATTACCGTACAGAGATGGAGTAACAAAAATGAGTTTAAAATGATTATCATATGTTTAAAATGATTATCCAGCCTGCGCGTGTCTGGATCTTTAAGGCGCGCAGGCTGGTTCATTTCTTAATTCCTCACTCTCTCTCTAGCTTCTAGACGCTCTCAACTCTCTCTTGCTCTCTCTTGCTTTCACATTCTTTCTTGCTTTCTTCTTACTCCCCTTTTGATATGAGATGTTCACACTGCTTTTTGTGCTTCCGTTCCTTTTCATGGCCGGCTCAGGCTAGGGAGATGACGATTTGGGGGCACGACGGGGCCCTGCTGTTGCTGAGGGTTCCTCCATGGGGACTCTCAGGGATACGACCACTAGTCAGCCTACCGGTGGGGTCACCGCTACGCAGCCTAGCGCTGTGATGGATGCTCTCCTATTCGAGATAGACCGTGCCTCTCGCCAGGAAGCTGAGGAGGAGGCACGGGCTGCTGTTGAGGCACAGGCAGCTGCAGACGCTGCTGCCGAGGCCGCGATGGCTGATTTTCTAGATCCAGACGCTGGAGAGGGTGATCCAGCACCTTTTGACCCATACACCTACGATCCAGTTCCTCATCGCATTGTCTACCGCGGAATGAGACGCTACGAGCCTCTTGCTGATGCCATTGCTGCTGACATTCTTCTCCGGGAGCCTGACCACCATATCTCTCGTCAGCGACCCTCGGTAGGTTACCTATTCTTATTATCTCAAATTCAAAGCATGTTTTCATGATGTGTGGAACGTAAACGCATGCCTAGGATCCCCTTGATGATATGGTAATGTGTTTTGATATGATGATGAATAATGCATGATGCGCGATATTTGGGATTTGAGTTTAACTTAGGTACCTATGCAATGAAGATTAAAACAGCAGGGACCCTAGGATTTTGAATAAACAATAAAATGGACAATTATTTCAGTAAAAAGCATAAAAACTAAGGAAAAAATTTTATTTTTATTTTTGGGATATAACAACTAAAGGGGTAATTTTTAATTAAAAAGTAATTTTGTCAAAACTTTTTAGACAATTTTCCAAAAGTTATAGAAAAATTCAGGGAAGAAAATTTTTAGAAAACCCTAGAAGAATTTTTAGGAAAATTTGAAAAATTTTGAAAAATCCTAGGAGGAAATTTTAGAAAATTCTAAAATATTTTTTAAAAAATCCTAGGAATCTTTTAGAAAATCTTAGAAAATTTTTAGAAAACTTCTAGAAAATTTTGAAAAACCTTTAGAAAATTTTAGAAAAATCTTTAGAAAATTTTGAAGAAATTTTAGAAAATCCTAGATTTTTTTTTTGAAATAAACTGAAAGAAATTTTTAGAAAATTTTAGAAATTTTGAAGAAGTTTTAGAAAAGTGTTAGAAAATTTTTAGAAACATTCTAGAAATTTTGAAGAAGCTTTAGGAAAATGTTAAAATTTTTTTTTGAAAAATTTTAAAAAATCAAGGAAAATTGTAGAAACGTGGGACAAATTTTTAGAAGAATTCTAAAAAACTTAGAAAATTCTAAAACATTTTAGAAAATCCAAAAAAAAAATTGAGAAAATTTTAGAAAATTATAGAAATTGAACAACAATTTTGAGATAATTGTAGAAATTTTAAGAAAATCCTAGACAATGAGAAACAGATTTGAGATAATTCTTATGAAAATCCTAGAAATTAAAGAAAATTAAGAAAAAATACCAACATTAAAGGGGGAGATTTTCTTTACTTTATTTATTTATTTTATTTTATACACAAAAGATAGAGATCTGCCTGGCGTACTAGGGCTCAAGATTCCTAGTCTTTCTCTAGGGTTTGAAAGAACCGGAGGGTCGTCACATACACACGAACCTAGGGTTAGGGTGCCTAGTCTTTTCCTATGGCTTTTGAAAGAATCAGAGGGTCGTCACATACACACGAACCTAGGGTTTAGGAAATTTGCTTGATTTATCAGGGCTTGAGAGAACCAAAGGGTCGTCACATACACACGATCCTAGGGTTAGAGTGCCTAGTTTTTTTCTAGGGCTTTTGAGAGAACCGAATGGTCGTCACTTACACACGAACCTAGGGTTAGGGAATTTTGCCTGATTTATCAGGGCTTAAAAGAACCGAAGGGTCGTCACATACACACGAACCTAGGGTAGGAGAATTTTTCCTGATTTATCAGGGTTTAAAAGAACCGAAGGGTCGTCACATACACACGAACCTAGGGTTTGGGTGCCGTGTCTTTATCTAGGGCTTTTGAGAGAACCGAAGGGTTGTCACACACACACGATTCTAGGGTAGGAGAATTTTTCCTGATTTATCAAGGCTTAAAAGAATCGAAGGGTTGTCACATACACAAGAACCTAGGGTTTGGGTGTCTAGTCTTTTTCTAGGGCTTTTGAGAGAACCAAAGGGTCATCACATACACACGAACCTGGAGTAGGAGAATTTTGCCTGATTTATCAAGGTTTAAAAGAACCGAAGGGTTATCACATACACACGAACCTAGGGTTTGGGTGCCTAATATTTTTCTAGGGCTTTTGAGAGAACCAAAGGGTCGTCACATACACACGAACCTAGGGTAGGAGAATTTTGTCTGATTTATTAGGGCTTAAAAGAATCGAAGGGTCGTCACATACACACGAACCTAGGGTTAACTTTCAGACATTTTTTGCACTTTGCTTGTTTGATCTATATTTTATATATCTCTTGCTTGTTTTCTTCTTCTCAGGCTGGCCGTTATGTTAGAAGTTTCGGAGGTTCTGCCTCTGGAGAGGTATTGGAGTGGTATGACGCCCTCCTTGCTCGTAGCCAGGCTATTATTGATGCCTCCGACTTTGTTCGATTCATACCCTTGCTGGGTAGGACGAGCAATGACCAGGTCTGACTGACGGTCTTGGCTGAGCGGTGGTGGGATACCACAAATGCCTTCCATCTCACCACCTTTGAGGCTATCCTGACGCCTCTCGACTTCGCATTGATCACCAGCATCCGGGTTGGAGGACCGCCCATTCCGTTCGACCCGACCATTGGTCGCTCTACTGATGTGCTGCTGTACTTCCTCGGAGCCGTTCCTACTCAGATGGATAGAGACCGGGTTCGATACACTTGGTTCTTCGAGCGCTTATGCCACTTCCACTGTTTTGAGCCCCGCCACTTCGAGTGGGTCGCCCGGGGCTTTTTGATGTATATGTTTACTGATCGGGACTTGGCACTTACCCTGACAGTTGGGTATTGGTCGAGTGAGGGAGAGTGTCACGGGCCGCCATCCAATGCCCCGTGATGCCTCAAGACAGCCCAGTGCGCACACGCCCAGGCGTAGCGCATCCAGCACGCCTCTGCGCGCACGCGCCCATGCGTAGTGCCCCAATGCCCACCATGCGCGCGCCCCTGCGCCGCATGCCTGCCACGATGCTCATGCGCGCGCCCCTGTGCCGCATGCCTAAGCGCCTCAGCACCCCATCTAGCACGCGCCCATGTGCCGCACGCCCCAGCCGGCACGCACATGGTGCCATTGTCCTGTTTTTTCCTATTTTCTTAGTGATAGGACAATAATTTGCCGCACATCATGTGGGCCTTTTTATTCTAGAATTTATGAGCTATTTTCCCATGTAAAGCTCATAATTTAATTATTTTTATTTTTATTTAATTCGGACCATTATGACTCCTCAAACATTTTGATGTTTCTTCCTGCCAGAATGGAGATGGTCCGAAATGCTATTATAGGGAGGGGTCAATACTTGAACTTGCCTCCCTATCTGACATTGAGATTGCCAACGTCTAAGCATTGCACTGTTGATCTGTTGTGCAACGACCTAGCTTTGTAATCCTCATTCAATGATTAATAAAAGCTTATTTTATTACATTTGAATGCCCGTGCACTGTTGCTTTCAATTTTGCTTTCCGTTACTTTTATTCCATTTTCTATTGCTACAAGCCTTTGTCTGAAGGTTGGTTGAATTTGGCGGGCTTGCCCAACGAGACCCGACAAGCACCACATGTGGTAGGCTAAGCACGGCTGTGCCTCAGGCCTGGCCCCGTGACACCGAGACATGCCCAAAGCAATGCCACGAGGATCCCTTGGCATGCCCGAGACATGGTCAAGACATGGCCAAAGAAATGCCACGAGGAGCCCTTGGCATGCCCAAAGCAATGCCACGAAGTAGCCAAGACATGTCCAAAGCAATGCCACAAGGTTCCCACGACATGCCCAAGACATGCCAAAAGATGCCTACGACATTCCCAAGACAAGCCCAAGGCAATGCCACAAGATGCCCACGGGTTGCCCAAGACATGCCCAAGACATGCCCAAAGTAATGCCACGAGGTGCCCTTGGCATGCCCAAAGCAATGCCAGGAGGTGCCCATGACATGCCCAAAGCAATACCACGAGGTGCCTAGGACATGCCCAAGACAATGCCCACGACATGCCCAAAGCAATGCCCCGAGGTGCCCAAGACATGCCTAAAGCAATGCCTTAAGGTTCCCACAGAATGCCCTAAAGCAATGCCTTGAGGTACCCAAGACATGCCCGAAGCAATGCCACGAGGTGCCCAAGACATGCCCAGGACATGCCCAAGACATGACTAAGGCAATGCCCACGACATGCCTAAGATATGCCTAAAGCAATGCTCCAAGGTGCCCAAGGCATGCCCAAAGCAATGCCTTAAGGTGCCTTAAGGTGCCCACGGCATGCCCCAAAGCAATGCCCCAAGGTGTCCACGACATGCCCAAAGACATGCCCCGACATACCCAAGACAAGCCCAAAGACATGCCTCGAGGTGGCCAAGACATGTCCAACGACAAGCCCCAAGGTGCCCATGACACGCCCAAAGCAATGCCACGACATGCCCATGGCTCCCCAACATGGCGCCCAACGCCCATACGCATGTGCCACAGCCTGCTGGCACCCACCCACCCCTTATAATAGCATTCTAAGCCATCTCATTTCTGGTAGGAGGCATAATGGGGTTTTTTTTAAAGTACATGGAATATTGAGAAAGTATGAATTGGAAGTTGAAGATAATAAATTAAGGTACGATATAAAAAAAATTAAAATTTTTTTAGTGATCTGGGATATGTTTTTTGAATTATTTGGTTAAAAAATAGTTTAAAAATATGAAAAATTAGGAAAAAATGGTAAAAAAATGTTAAAATGGTTTGAAAAAATAGGGAATGAGCCAACATTAAATTTAGGAGAAGTTTTGTATTAAAAATATTCGGCGAGCCGTAATATTTTATTTTAATTAATTCAAAAAAAGTAAGAAAAAATTGAGAAAAATGGGATAAATGGTGGAAATGGGTTGGAATATTAAAAGATGAGCCACCATTAAATTTAGGAGAATATTTGTGTTGAGAATATTCGGTGGGTGTCCGTATTTTATTTAATTGATTCCATAAAGATCGGGAAAAATCGGGAAAAATAAAAAAAAATCAAAAAAATTGGTAGAAAAATTAGGAATGCCTTTCCTTGTAAAATGCCATGTCTTGGCATGCCATATTCCATGTCTTGGCTTGGCTTGCCTTGACTTGCCTTAACATGTGCCATGCCTTGTCTTGGCTTGGCTTGCCATGTGCCATGTCTTACCTTGGCTTGGCTTGGCTTGCTATGTGTCATGTCTTTCCTTGACTTCCCTAGCTTAGGCTTAGCTTGTCATGTCCCATGTCTTACATTGACTTGCCTAGCCTAGGCTTGCCTTGCCATGTGCCACGCGTTGGCATGGCATGGCTTGCGTTGGGTTGGCATGTACCACGCTTTGTCATGCCTTGGCTTGCATTGCTATTTGCCATGTCTTGCCTTAGCTTGGCTTACCATGTGCTAAGTCTTACCTTGACTTGCATAGGCTTGCCTTGCCAAGTGCCACGCCTTGGCATGGCACGTGCCATGTCTTGCCATGTGCCACACCTTGGTTTACCATTGCCTTGCCATGTGCCACGCCTTGGCTTGCCATTGCCTTGCAATGTGCCATGCCTAGCTTCGCTTGGCATGTGCCACGCCTTTGCTTGCATTGACTTGCCTTGCTTTGACTTGCCTTGGCTTACCTTGGCTTGCCATGTGCCACGCCTTGGCTTTCCATGTGCCACGCCTTGGCTTATCTTGTCTTGCCATGCCTTACTGGGCCTTGCCATGTGCTACGTCTTGTGTCACTGGGTGACACTTTTGAGCGCAGCGGAATAGATCCCCATGTGGCATCCGAACTCCACTAAGTCCAAATTTGCCTATACTTTGACCATCCGAGTGTGTTTGGATCACCCATCTTTCAAATTTTTCTGATTAGGGCCCGTGCTATGTCAAGCAGCAACAAACTCCCCACACGGAAGTCCCGTATAAACAGGATGCTACCTGACGACTTGACGTCCCAAGTTGCAAACCCAACGGCACAGTAGCTTCCTTGTACCAAGCTCATCCTAAGCAACGCACTTGCACAACTAAGGTCCCCCGGTCATCAAGCCTTGAGGCCTGACTAGATGACAAGCTCTGATGTAGATCGGGTCGTTGCAGCGCTCGTTAGATAGCCACGGGTTGCCTGATACCCCCACTCAACACCAAGGGTCACTTTCGTGCCCAAGGCGTGGTCCTCATGTACACATGCGTGCTAAAATCCGTCTTGGGCCATGGCGTACCCTCAACGTTGCACCAACGTGGCACACAAGCAAGGCAACATGATCCTTAGGCCAC